>CM056151.1:23675125-23840125 GCA_029620275.1 Acrossocheilus wenchowensis
CCACTTAAAGTGCCTGGGTCTCAGGGTCAATTTTGCCAAGAGTACACTGTCCCCCAGAAAACGAGTATCGCTCTCATCAGATGAGAGCGGTGGTAGCGCCAGAACGCCCTCTGGCCATTCAGAAACTCGCAGCCTCCTTCAAAAGTGGCACCGCTCGCCCCCTCAAAGTGTTTCAGAGAATGTTGGGCCTCATGGCCGCAGCATCGCCAGCTGGGCTTGCTTCGCATGCGGCCCCTCCAACGCTGGTTGAAACCACAGGTTCCACCCCACGCATGGCGTCACGGATGCCTGCATATCTTCATTCTGGTAGAGCGCCTTCTGGAGTGGGCTCAGCACAGTTTGTGCTCGCTGAGGGCAGCACACTTGCCGAGCAAATTGAACCAAGGATCGGATATGTTATCTCAGAGCAATGTCCCCTCAGAAGAGTGGATGCTCCATCTGCGGACGGTTCAGATGATCTGGAAGATCTTTGGCAAGGCAAAAGTAGATCTTTTCGCCTCCAAAGACAGCTCTCACTGCCCAATTTATTATTCGAAGGTCAGGGACGCGTTGGCCCACGATTGGCCCGACCTCCTCCTTTACGCATTCCCTCCGATCACCCTGATCCCTCAGGTCATCAGGCGGATCAAGGAACAAGGACACAAGGTTTTTTAGAACACTACAGACCGGTATCCCTTCTTCCATTCATTGCAAAGACACTTGAGCAAGTTGTGTTCAACCAACTCTCTGTGTTTCTTGCACAGAACAGTCTTCTGGACAGCAACCAATCGGGATTCAGAAGCGGCCACTCTACTGAGACTGCCCTACTCTCAGTTACAGAGGCCCTGAGACTTGCAAGAGCAGCTTCCAAATCCTCTGTACTCATGTTATTGGACCTGTCTGCGGCTTTTGACACAGTTAACCATCAGATCCTCCTGTCCACTCTCAGAAAGATGGGTATCTCGGGAACCGCTCTCCTGTGGTTTGAGTCTTACCTCTCAGGTAGGTCCTTCAGGGTGTCTTGGAGGGGTGAGGTTTCAAAGTCACAACTTTCTTGCTACTGGAGTCCTCAAGGCTCAGTGCTAGGACCACTTCTCTTCTCCATCTACATGTCGTCATTAGGATCGGTCATTCAGAAGCATGGCTTTTCTTATCACTGCTATGCTGATGACACTCAACTCTACTTCTCATTCCAACCAGATGATCCGATGGTAGCTGTTCGCATTGCAGCCTGTTTGAGCGACATTTCTAACTGGATGAAAGACCATCACCTTCAGCTCAACCTTGCCAAGACAGAACTGCTTGTGTTTTCAGCCAATCCATCACTTCACAACAACTTATCTATACAGCTAGGTTCGGCAACCATAACTCCCTCCATGACGGCCAGGAACCTTGGAGCTGTGATCGAGGATCAGTTAAGCTTCACAGACTACAACTTCACTACAACGGCCCGGTCCTGCAGATTTGCCTTATATAACATTACGAAGATTAGACCCTTCCTGTCGGAGCATGCTGCACAGCTCCTTGTCCAAGCTCTTGTTCTCTCCAGACTGGACTACTGCAATGTTCTCTTGGCGGGCCTTCCGTTCCTGATCCAGAATGCAGCAGCCAGAGTGGTCTTTAATGAACCAAAGAAAGCTCATGTTTCCCCTCTCTTCATCAGGTTACACTGGCTACCAATAGCTGCTCGCATCAAATTCAAGGCACTGATGTTTGCCTACAAGACAACAACTAGCACTGCACCAATATATCTAAACTCACTAGTTCAAAATTATGCACCCTCCAGAAGCTTGCGTTCTGCAAGTGAACGACGCCTTGTGGTGCCATCACAAAGAGGTACCAAATCTCTCTCGCGGACCTTTTCCTGGACTGTGCCCAGCTGGTGGAATGGCCTCCCGATCTTAATTCGAACAGCTGAGTCTTTAGCCATTTTCAAAAATCATCTAAAGACGCATCTTTTTCGCCAGCACCTGACCAACTAATACTAACACTTTCCTATTCCATCTATTTATTAAAAAAAAACAAAAAACACCCTACATATGTACTGTGCTGGGCTAACTGAAACTTGTCATGGCACTTGTATACTGCTGCACTCTCGATGGTCTAACTGCTTCTATTGTTTTCATATTGTACGCCGCTTTGGATAAAAGCGTCTAAAAAGTACTATGTAAGGGTCATAAGGAATGATCACCCAGGCCGAGCATAACCTCTATGACTTTAGCTCGCTTAGCCTGGAGCATACTATTGAACTTCCCTGTGGGCATTAAATGCTTATGGAGTAATATTATGCAGTCGTTCCTCTGCCTTAGCACGGCATGAATGAATTGAGTTCCCATATGCATCTTTATCAAGACGCAGTACGAATGGAGTATCGACAGGAACGTACTCGGTTACTGTCGTAACCTCGGTTCCCTGAGATACGGAACGAGTACTGCGTACTTTGCCGTGACAGACAGCTGCACGATTCAGTCGTCGCTTCAGTCGAAGAAACCATTCTGGAGGGCTTTGGCGGGCTTCGTCGCCATAGGCTCGTGCAGCTCCACTGCCAACACATTGGTTCGTTTTTTTACACACTACACGAACCAATAGTCGTGCAGTTTCACTGCGTGATTGAATAAGACTTCAGTTCAGGAGAAAAAAGGCTTTTTCCCATATGCGTCTTTATCAAGATGCAGTACTCGTTCCGTATCTCAGGGAACCGAGGTTACGACAGTAACCGAGTACATTTGTTATGTTAGACAAAGTTACGGAATGTGGATTTTTTCACCATCCAACACGAATTTAAAGAGATGTATCAGATGATCAGAAGATGTTGTACGCCTTCTTGAAAAGGTTACAGACACAAAATATCAAGGAATTTTGTGAGAACAAAAACCCTCTGTATCTCAAGAGACACAGTTTCTAAGAAAATCGCCATATGAATACAGACAATTACGCTCGTGGGCATTTGTGTATATTTTTTCCTTACGTCACTAGATTTAGACCTCTTGTTCAAGATAGCTGTTCAAGATATTCACATTTTATTTGTCATACCAACAACTCATTTCTTTCAAAGGTTCCGTCTGCTATTAAATATTATGCCTATGCGTGCTACCCTTCGGTCATAAGCATCTGCCTCTTGCTAAAATTTTTCTGTTTTGTCCACTTTGGCAGATTTGATAGAGGGGAACTTGTTGTAATGTGACTGCAATTAAGAACCATAACATTAAACTACATGCCCATGAAAAGGTCATAGACATAGTCTTTTATACAGGAAATATGTTTGCACAACAGAAATATGTATCGGTATAACAAATACCTAATACTGAAATACTCTCTTCTAAATATATTTAATGTTTTTAGTTTCAGTGTTGATTTTGACGGCCTACCCCAATAGCCGATACCGCGCTATACTTTTTTCATTGTTTTTGTACAGTTTTTTTTAGTTGAAGAGCATCCTCAGAGTTTGGTCAATCATGCAGCGAGTGAAAACGAGAACAAATACAGTATAAGATAATTAAAGGAAAGTCAAGAGAGTGTTTAAACTGAGATTGTGGTGTACAGATTACTGGTTCGTCTACAAAGAGGCCACGCGACACAAGGCCTCAATCTTACTATTTCACTGTTACATGTACATCTATTTCATTTAGAGTGCATACAGTTGCACATTACAAGTTGAATATGGTGTGGAAACACAATTGTCTTTGTACACGTCTCTAAACGTGACTTTAATAAATCACTGTTGTTTTAAGCGAAAGCGATGATTCAGTCCGTTTTATTCAGGCGTTGTGTTTTAGGCGTCCGCCTTTTAGTTTTGTTCCAGGAAACAGGTACAACTGTAATTGAGCGTTGTCATGTCTGTCTGCTCTTCTTTAGGAAAACATGCAGTCGGCAGTATTTAATGCGTCTTAATTATCTTAATTTTTCACAATTGCAAATGTTTGTTTAGCTTAAATATTAGTCAGTTACAAAAGTGGCAGGCGTGATGCTTATATGTATTTTTTAAATAATTATGACAAAGTTACAGGTTTACGGTACTTGGATGAACCCTTGACAGAGTGTTACTCAATCAGTCCTCTGCGTTGTCTTTTAATGAAATATTCCATTGCATGTCACAAAGACAAATTCTGTAACAGCGTTCATAAATGTATATAAATGTACAAATCTTTATAGAGACAATAAGAACAATACGGTCTAACATCACAAACAAAATGATTGTTCTTACTCTTTCACACACCAGACTGGTCCCTGGTAAGTACCACTAAAACTGAGAGGTATCTTGACTTTATGTTTAACGGCGCTAGGCCTCGTCACACCGTTGTGAGATATAAATCGCAACGTTTTTCATAGGGCGACGCTTTGAAACCAGAACAATTCCATGATTTTGCGCATTCTTTCTGTTTGAATTTGTATTTTCCCCATCTAATGGTAATTGTTAGGCCTTGCACTTTGCGCCCTAGATTTTTTCTGTCTCTTTGTTCATATAAGTCCATATTTCTGCTAATTTGCTTGATTTAATAAAACATGGCTTCCCACCCCACCCGTCGTCTTGATTCGAGACATTTACGTTATATTATTACATTATATTATTAATACTATCCTAGTTTAGATAGCAGATACGAGATCTATTTCCGTCTACTACTATCACTACTGCAGTGCTCGCTAAACCTCGCCCAATCCAGACAGAAAAATGGATATATTTACATTACTTTCTAACATTTACAGATGAGAAATATACATGTGACGTGTCAGTTATGCACTGAGGAAAACACAACGTCTCAAATGCATTAAACAACACAAATATTCGCTGTTTGTCATGGTGGATCGATTTGAGTCTTGGGTGTCCTGAATTGGAATGCATTGAAAATTTCATGTTAACTCTGAAGGAATTAGAATAATGCCTGTCTAAATATCAAGGAATGTTCAGTGCTATAATGCATTGTGGCAGATTTTGGCATTAATTTTCTCCAAAATTCTACAGTAAAATCTCATGACATTTGACATAGACAAAGTCTTGAGTGTCCTGAAGAATAATGTATTGACAATTTCATGTTAACTCAGAAGGAATTAGAATAATGCCTGTCTAAATGTCAAGGAATGGTCAGTGCTATAATGCATTGTTGCAGACTTTGGCATTCATTATTTCCCAAATTCTACAGTAAAATCTCATGAAAGTTGACACAGACAGAGTCTTGAGTGTCCTGAAGAAGAATTAATTCCAATTTTCTTGTTAACTCTGAAGGAATTAGAAAAATGCCTGTCTAAATGTCAAGGAATGGTCAGTTCTATAATGCATTGTGGCAGATTTTGCCATGCATTTCCTCCCAAATTCAACAGAAAAATCTCATGAAACTTGACACCGAGAGAGTCTTGGGTGTCCTGAAGAAAAATGTATTGAAAATTTCATGTTAACTTTGAAGGAATTTGAATAATGCCTGTCTAAATGTGAAGTTGTGCATAACTTATAATGCATTGTGGCAGACTTTGCCATTCATTTTCCCCCAAATTCTACAGTAAAATCTCATTAAAATTGATACAGACAGAGTCTTGAGTGTCCTAAAGAAGAATTAATTCCAAGTTTCTTGGTAACTCTGAAGGAATAAAAATAATGCCTGTCTAATTGTGTAGGAATGTTCAGTGCAATACTGCATTGTGGCAGACGTTGGCATTCATTTTCTCCAAAATTCTAGAGTAAAATCTCATGAAACTTCACATAGACAGAGTCTTGGGTGTCCTGAATAAGAATGCATTGAAAATTTAATGGTAACTCTGAAGGACTTTGCCATTCATTTTCTCCCAAATTCTACAGTAAAATCTCATTAAACTTGACACCGACAGAGTCTTGGGTTTCCCGAAGAATGTATTGACAATTTCATGTTAACTCTGAAGGAACTAGAATAATGCCTGTCTAAATGTCAAGGAATGGTCCGTGCTATAATGCATTGTGGCAGACTTTGGCATTCATTTTCTCCCTAATTCTACAGTAAAATCTCATGAAACCTGATACAGACAGAGTCTTTGGAGTCCTGAAGAAGAATGCATTGACAATTTCATGTTAACTCTGAAGGAATTAGAATAATGCCTGTCTAAAAGTCAAGGAATGGTCAGTGCTATAATGCATTGTGGCAGACTTTGGCATTCATTTTCTCCCAAATTCTACAGTAAAATATCATGAAACTTTACGCCGACAGAGTCTTGGGTGTCCTGAATAAGAATGCATTGACAATTTCATGTTAGCTCTGAAGGAATTAAAATAATGCCTGTCTAAATGTCAAAGAATGGTCAGTGCTATAATGCATTTTGGCAGACTTTGCCATTAATTTTCTCCCAAATTCTACAATAAAATCTCATGATACTCGAAACAGACAGTGTCCTGAAGATGAATGTATTGACAATTTCATGTTAGCCTCTTGAGCTCTGGCCACGCTGAGCCACGCCCTTTGACCCACCGGTGGGTCCGCGGGGGGGTCATCATATTATTTTTTAAAAATGGATAAATTGCGAAGCACAAAACTAGACATATTTGGTATTTTTTGAAAGCTTAGAACCTCTGCTTTCTTGCAAGACCCATGATATTTGCATTAATTTTACATAAAAAAACATAATAAGGTCTAAATTCGTTCTTCCAAAACTACTCCCCCTAGAGGAAATCATAGGAATAAAGTTCATATTTCATATTTATAGCATATAAACTCACCAAACATGGACAACTCACACATCAAATGAAAGCTCTCACTCTCAAGATTATTACTGTGTACTTTATTTCACAGATCTAACACATTACAGTGACATAACGAACAAAAATTTTCAAAAGAAAATTGACTCCTGTGAACAAGCAAACTTATGCATCATATTTCTGCGCTAATAACTACATCTGTGCTCACATACTAGCCTAAAATCCTATATCAGCTTTTAGCACTAAAAGCTATGTTACTGCAGCTAAGCAAATGAAGAGAATCCAAGGCCACAGATGCTGAAAAGCTTCTTTCTCAGTGAGAGAAAGTTGCTCAGTGCAATTTTAAGAGTTAAGCTCAAGTACATGAAAGATGTTTCTTTCTCATGAAATGACATGAAATTTGCAATGCAGAAGACACATTTTAATGAGTTAGAGCTTTTTTGCAAAGAAAGTTATGTTTGAGCTTCAATGCTCAGAATCACTGTTTTGGAGCTTCTGAGCACACTAAAAGCTATGTTACTGCAGCTAAGCAAATGAAGAGAATCCAAGGCCACAGATGCTGAAAAGCTTCTTTCTCAGTGAGAGAAAGTTGCTCAATGCAATTTTAACAGTTTAGCTCAAGTACATGAAAGATGTTTCTTTCTCATGAAATGACATGTAATTTGCAATGCAGAAGACAGATTTTCATGAGTCAGAGATTTTTTGCAAAGAAAATTATGTTTGAGCTTCAATGCTCAGAATCACTGTTTTGGAGCTTCTGACTACACTAAAAGCTATGTTACTGCAGCTAAGCAAATGAAGAGAATCCAAGGCCACAGATGCTGAAAAGCTTCTTTCTCAGTGAGAGAAAGTTGCTCAATGCAATTTTAACAGTTTAGCTCAAGTACATGAAAGATGTTTCTTTCTCATGAAATGACATGTAATTTGCGACGCAGAAGACAGATTTTCATGAGTTAGATCTTTTTTGCAAAGAAAGTTATTTTTGAGCTTCAATGCTCAGAATCACTGTTTTGGAGCTTCCGAGCACACTAAAAGCTATGTTACTGCAGCTAAGCAAATGAAGAGAATCCAAGGCCACAGATGCTGAAAAGCTTCTTTCTCAGTGAGAGAAAGTTGCTCATTGCAATTTTAAGAGTTTAGCTCAAGTACATGAAAGATGTTTCTTTCTCATGAAATGACATGTAATTTGCAATGCAGAAGACAGATTTTCATGAGTGAGAGCTTTTTTGCAAAGAAAGTTATGTTTGAGCTTCAATGGTCAGAATCACTGTTTTGGAGCTTCTGAGCACACTAAAAGCTATGTTAGTGCAACAAAGCAAATTAAGAGAATCCAAGGCCACAGATGCTGAAAAGCTTATTTCTCAGTGAGAGAAAGTTGCTCAATGCATTTTTAAGAGTTAAGCTCAAGTACATGAAAGATGTTTCTTTCTCATGAAATGACATGTAATTTGCAATGCAGAAGACAGATTTTCATGAGTTAGAGCTTTTTTGCAAAGAAAGTTATGTTTGAGCTTCAATGCTCAGAATCACTGTTTTGGAGCTTCTGAGCAAACTAAAAGCTATGTTACTGCAGCTAAGCAAATGAAGAGAATCCAAAGCCACAGATGCTGAAAAGCTTCTTTCTCAGTGAGAGAAAGTTGCTCAATGCAATTTTAAGAGTTAAGCTCAAGTACATGAAAGATGTTTCTTTCTCATTAACTTACATGTAATTTGCAATGCAGAAGACAGATTTTCATGAGTTAGAGCTTTTTTGCAAAGAAAGTTATGTTTGAGTTTCAATGCTCAGAATCACTGTTTTGGAGCTTCTGAGCACACTAAAAGTTGTGTTAGAGCAACTAAGCAAATGAAGAGAATCCAAGGCCACAGATGCTGAAAAACTTCTTTCTTAGTGAGAGAAAGTTGCTCAGTGCAATTTTAAGTGTTAAGCTCAAGTACATGAAAGATGTTTCTTTCTCATGAAATGACATGTAATTTGCAATGCAGAAGACAGATTTTCATGAGTTAGAGCTTTTTTGCAAAGAAAGTTATGTTTGAGATTCAATGCTCAGAATCACTGTTTTGGAGCTTCTGAGCACACTAAAAGTTGTGTTTGAGCAACTAAGCAAATGAAGAGAATCCAAGGCCACAGATGCTGAAAAACTTCTTTCTTAGTGAGAGAAAGTTGCTCAGTGCAATTTTAAGTGTTAAGCTCAAGTACATGAAAGATGTTTCTTTCTCATGAAATGACATGTAATTTGCAATGCAGAAGACAGATTTTCATGAGTCAGAGTTTTTTTGCAGAGAAAGTTATTTTAGAGCTTCAATGGTCAGAATCACTGTTTTGGAGCTTCTGAGCTCACTAAAAGCTATGTTAGTTTAACAAAGCAAATGAAGAGAATTCAAGGCCACAGATGCTGAAAAGCTTCTTTCTCAGTGAGAGAAAGTTGCTCATTGCAATTTTAAGAGTTTAGCTCAAGTACATGAAAGATGTTTCTTTCTCATGAAATGACATGTAATTTGCAATGCAGAAGACAGATTTTCATGAGTTAGAGCTTTTTTTGCAAAGAAATTTATGTTTGAGCTTCAATGCTCAGAATCACTGTTTTGGAGCTTCTGAGCACACTAAAAGCTATGTTACTGCAGCTAAGCAAATGAAGAGAATCCAAGGCCACAGATGCTGAAAAGCTTATTTCTCAGTGAGAGAAAGTTGCTCAATGCAATTTTAAGAGTTAAGCTCAAGTACATGAAAGATGTTTCTTTCTCATGAAATGACATGTAATTTGCAATGCAGAAGACAGATTTTCATGAGTTAGAGCTTTTTTTGCAAAGAAATTTATGTTTGAGCTTCAATGCTCAGAATCACTGTTTTGGAGCTTCTGAGCACACTAAAAGCTATGTTAGTGCAACAAAGCAAATGAAGAGAATCCAAGGCCACAGATGCTGAAAAGCTTATTTCTCAGTGAGAGAAAGTTGCTCAATGCAATTTTAAGAGTTAAGCTCAAGTACATGAAAGATGTTTCTTTCTCATGAAATGACATGTAATTTTCAATGCAGAAGACAGATTTTCATGAGTCAGAGCTTTTTTGCAAAGAAAGTTATGTTTGAGCTTCAATGCTCAGAATCACTGTTTTGGAGCTTCTGAGCACACTAAAAGCTATGTTACTGCAGCTAAGCAAATGAAGAGAATCCAAGGCCACAGATGCTGAAAAGCTTCTTTCTCAGTGAGAGAAAGTTGCTCAATGCAATTTTAAGAGTTAAGCTCAAGTACATGAAATGTTTCTTTCTCATGAAATGACATGTAATTTGCAATGCAGAAGACAGATTTTCATGAGTTAGAGCTTTTTTGCAAAGAAAGTTATGTTTGAGCTCAATGCTCAGAATCACTGTTTTGGAGCTTCTGAGCACACTAAAAGCTATGTTACTGCAGCTAAGCAAATGAAGAGAATCCAAGGCCACAGATGCTGAAAAGCTTCTTTCTCAGTGAGAGAAAGTTGCTCATTGCAATTTTAAGAGTTTAGCTCAAGTACATGAAAGATGTTTCTTTCTCATGAAATGACGTAATTTCCAATGCAGAAGACAGATTTTCATGAGTGAGAGCTTTTTTGCAAAGAAAGTTATGTTTGAGCTTCAATGCTCAGAATCACTGTTTTGGAGCTTCTGAGCACACTAAAAGCTATGTTACTGCAGCTAAGCAAATGAAGAGAATTCAAGGCCACAGATGCTGAAAAGCTTATTTCTCAGTGAGAGAAAGTTGCTCAATGCATTTTTAATAGTTAAGCTCAAGTACATGAAAGATGTTTCTTTCTCATGAAATGACATGTAATTTTCAATGCAGAAGACAGATTTTCATGAGTCAGAGCTTTTTTGCAAAGAAAGTTATGTTTGAGCTTCAATGCTCAGAATCACTGTTTTGGATTTTCTGAGCACACTAAAAGCTACGTTACTGCAGCTAAGCAAATGAAGAGAATCCAAGGCCACAGATGCTGAAAAACTTCTTTCTTAGTGAGAGAAAGTTGCTCAGTGCAATTTTAAGTGTTAAGCTCAAGTACATGAAAGATGTTTCTTTCTCATGAAATGACATGTAATTTGCAATGCAGAAGACAGATTTTCATGAGTCAGAGTTTTTTTGCAGAGAAAGTTATTTTAGAGCTTCAATGGTCAGAATCACTGTTTTGGAGCTTCTGAGCTCACTAAAAGCTATGTTAGTTTAACAAAGCAAATGAAGAGAATTCAAGGCCACAGATGCTGAAAAGCTTCTTTCTCAGTGAGAGAAAGTTGCTCATTGCAATTTTAAGAGTTTAGCTCAAGTACATGAAAGATGTTTCTTTCTCATGAAATGACATGTAATTTGCAATGCAGAAGACAGATTTTCATGAGTTAGAGCTTTTTTTGCAAAGAAATTTATGTTTGAGCTTCAATGCTCAGAATCACTGTTTTGGAGCTTCTGAGCACACTAAAAGCTATGTTACTGCAGCTAAGCAAATGAAGAGAATCCAAGGCCACAGATGCTGAAAAGCTTATTTCTCAGTGAGAGAAAGTTGCTCAATGCAATTTTAAGAGTTAAGCTCAAGTACATGAAAGATGTTTCTTTCTCATGAAATGATGTAATTTGCAATGCAGAAGACAGATTTTCATGAGTTAGAGCTTTTTTTGCAAAGAAATTTATGTTTGAGCTTCAATGCTCAGAATCACTGTTTTGGAGCTTCTGAGCACACTAAAAGCTATGTTAGTGCAACAAAGCAAATGAAGAGAATCCAAGGCCACAGATGCTGAAAAGCTTATTTCTCAGTGAGAGAAAGTTGCTCAATGCAATTTTAAGAGTTAAGCTCAAGTACATGAAAGATGTTTCTTTCTCATGAAATGACATGTAATTTTCAATGCAGAAGACAGATTTTCATGAGTCAGAGCTTTTTTGCAAAGAAAGTTATGTTTGAGCTTCAATGCTCAGAATCACTGTTTTGGAGCTTCTGAGCACACTAAAAGCTATGTTACTGCAGCTAAGCAAATGAAGAGAATCCAAGGCCACAGATGCTGAAAAGCTTCTTTCTCAGTGAGAGAAAGTTGCTCAATGCAATTTTAAGAGTTAAGCTCAAGTACATGAAAGATGTTTCTTTCTCATGAAATGACATGTAATTTGCAATGCAGAAGACAGATTTTCATGAGTTAGAGCTTTTTTGCAAAGAAAGTTATGTTTGAGCTTCAATGCTCAGAATCACTGTTTTGGAGCTTCTGAGCACACTAAAAGCTATGTTACTGCAGCTAAGCAAATGAAGAGAATCCAAGGCCACAGATGCTGAAAAGCTTCTTTCTCAGTGAGAGAAAGTTGCTCATTGCAATTTTAAGAGTTTAGCTCAAGTACATGAAAGATGTTTCTTTCTCATGAAATGACGTAATTTCCAATGCAGAAGACAGATTTTCATGAGTGAGAGCTTTTTTGCAAAGAAAGTTATGTTTGAGCTTCAATGCTCAGAATCACTGTTTTGGAGCTTCTGAGCACACTAAAAGCTATGTTACTGCAGCTAAGCAAATGAAGAGAATTCAAGGCCACAGATGCTGAAAAGCTTATTTCTCAGTGAGAGAAAGTTGCTCAATGCATTTTTAATAGTTAAGCTCAAGTACATGAAAGATGTTTCTTTCTCATGAAATGACATGTAATTTTCAATGCAGAAGACAGATTTTCATGAGTCAGAGCTTTTTTGCAAAGAAAGTTATGTTTGAGCTTCAATGCTCAGAATCACTGTTTTGGATTTTCTGAGCACACTAAAAGCTATGTTACTGCAGCTAAGCAAATGAAGAGAATCCAAGGCCACAGATGCTGAGAATCACTGTTTTGGATTTTCTGAGCACACTAAAAGCTATGTTACTGCAGCTAAGCAAATGAAGAGAATCCAAGGCCACAGATGCTGAAAAGCTTCTTTTCTTTCTCATGCAATTTTAAGAGAAAGTACATGAAAGATGTTTCTTTCTCATGAAATGACATGTAATTTGCAATGCAGAAGACAGATTTTCATGAGTTAGAGCTTTTTTGCAAAGAAAGTTATGTTTGAGCTTCAATGCTCAGAATCACTGTTTTGGAGCTTCTGAGCACACTAAAAGCTATGTTACTGCAGCTAAGCAAAAATGAAGAGAATCCAAGGCCACAGATGCTGAAAAGCTTATTTCTCAGTGAGAGAAAGTTGCTCAATGCAATTTTAAGAGTTAAGCTCAAGTACATGAAAGATGTTTCTTTCTCATGAAATGACATGTAATTTGCAATGCAGAAGACAGATTTTCATGAGTTAGAGCTTTTTTGCAAAGAAAGTTATGTTTGAGCTTCAATGCTCAGAATCACTGTTTTGGAGCTTCTGAGCACACTAAAAGCTATGTTAGTGCAACAAAGCAAATGAAGAGAATCCAAGGCCACAGATGCTGAAAAGCTTATTTCTCAGTGAGAGAAAGTTGCTCAATGCAATTTTAAGAGTTAAGCTCAAGTACATGAAAGATGTTTCTTTCTCATGAAATGACATGTAATTTTCAATGCAGAAGACAGATTTTCATGAGTCAGAGCTTTTTTGCAAATAAAGTTATGTTTGAGCTTCAATGCTCAGAATCACTGTTTTGGAGCTTCTGAGCACACTAAAAGCTATGTTACTGCAGCTAAGCAAATGAAGAGAATCCAAGGCCACAGATGCTGAAAAGCTTCTTCTCAGTGAGAGAAAGTTGCTCAATGCAATTTAAGAGTTAAGCTCAAGTACATGAAAGATGTTTCTTTCTCATGAAATGACATGTAATTTGCAATGCAGAAGACAGATTTTCATGAGTTAGAGCTTTTTTGCAAAGAAAGTTATGTTTGAGCTTCAATGCTCAGAATCACTGTTTTGGAGCTTCTGAGCACACTAAAAGCTATGTTACTGCAGCTAAGCAAATTAAGAGAATCCAAGGCCACAGATGCTGAAAAGCTTCTTTCTCAGTGAGAGAAAGTTGCTCAATGCAATTTTAAGAGTTAAGCTCAAGTACATGAAAGATGTTTCTTTCTCATGAAATGACATGTAATTTGCAATGCAGAAGACAGATTTTCATGAGTTAGAGCTTTTTTGCAAAGAAAGTTATGTTTGAGCTTCGATGCTCAGAATCACTGTTTTGGAGCTTCTGAGCACACTAAAAGCTATGTTAGTGCAACAAAGCAAATGAAGAGAATCCAAGGCCACAGATGCTGAAAAGCTTATTTCTCAGTGAGAGAAAGTTGCTCAATGCAATTTTAAGAGTTAAGCTCAAGTACATGAAAGATGTTTCTTTCTCATGAAATGACATGTAATTTTCAATGCAGAAGACAGATTTTCATGAGTCAGAGCTTTTTTGCAAAGAAAGTTATGTTTGAGCTTCAATGCTCAGAATCACTGTTTTGGAGCTTCTGAGCACACTAAAAGCTATGTTACTGCAGCTAAGCAAATGAAGAGAATCCAAGGCCACAGATGCTGAAAAGCTTCTTTCTCAGTGAGAGAAAGTTGCTCAATGCAATTTTAAGAGTTAAGCTCAAGTACATGAAAGATGTTTCTTTCTCATGAAATGACATGTAATTTGCAATGCAGAAGACAGATTTTCATGAGTTAGAGCTTTTTTGCAAAGAAAGTTATGTTTGAGCTTCAATGGTCAGAATCACTGTTTTGGAGCTTCTGAGCACACTAAAAGCTATGTTAGTGCAACAAAGCAAATGAAGAGAATCCAAGGCCACAGATGCTGAAAAGCTTATTTCTCAGTGAGAGAAAGTTGCTCAATGCAATTTTAAGAGTTAAGCTCAAGTACATGAAAGATGTTTCTTTCTCATGAAATGACATGTAATTTGCAATGCAGAAGACAGATTTTCATGAGTCAGAGCTTTTTTGCAAAGAAAGTTATGTTTGAGCTTCAATGCTCAGAATCACTGTTTTGGAGCTTCTGAGCACACTAAAAGCTATGTTACTGCAGCTAAGCAAATGAAGAGAATCCAAGGCCACAGATGCTGAAAAGCTTCTTTCTCAGTGAGAGAAAGTTGCTCATTGCAATTTTAAGAGTTTAGCTCGAGTACATGAAAGATGTTTCTTTCTCATGAAATGACATGTAATTTCCAATGCAGAAGACAGATTTTCATGAGTGAGAGCTTTTTTGCAAAGAAAGTTATGTTTGAGCTTCAATGGTCAGAATCACTGTTTTGGAGCTTCTGAGCACACTAAAAGCTATGTCTAAATGTGAAGTTGTGCTATAATGCATTGTGGCAGACTTTGCCATTCATTTTCAGCTTTATTATTCAGTAAAATCTCATGAAAATTGACACAGACAGAGTCTTTGGTGTCCTGAAGAAGAACAGTATTGACAATTTCATGTTTACTCTGAAGGAATTAGAATAATGGCTGTCTAAATATCAAGGAAGTGCTATAATGCATTGTGGCAGACTTTGGCATTCATTTTCTCCCAATTTCTACAGAAAAATCTCATGAAACTTGACACCGACTGAGTCTTGGGTGTCCTGAAGAAGAATTAATTTCGATTTTCTTGTTAACTCTGAAGGAATTAGAATAATGCCTGTGTAAATATCAAGGAAGTGCTATAATGCATTGTGGCAGACTTTGCCATTCATTTTCTCCCAAATTCTACAGTAAAATCTTATGAAAATTGACGCCGACAGAGTGTTGAGTGTCCTGAAGAAGACACAAAATAATGCCTGTCTAATTGTGAAGGAATGTTCAGTGCTATAATGCATTGTTGCAGACTTTGGCATTCATTTTCTGCCAAATTCTACAGTAAAATCTCATGAAAGTTGATACAGACAGAGTCTTGGGTGTCCTGAAGAAGAATATATTGACAATTTCATGTTAACTCTGAAAGAATTAGAATAATGCCTATCTAAATATAAAGGGATTGTCAGTGCTATAATGCATTGTGGCAGATTTTCTCATTCATTTTCTCCCAAATTCTACTGTAAAATCTCCTGAAACTTGACACCGACAGAGTCTTGAGTGTCCTGAAGAAGAATTAATTTGAAGTTTCTTGGTAAATCTGAAGGAATAAAAATAATGCATGTCTAAATGTCCAGGAATGATCAGTGCTATAATGCATTGTTGCAGACTTTGGCATTCATTCTTTCCCAAATTCTACAGTAAAATCTCATGAAACTTGACAGACAGAGTCTTGAGTGTCCTGAAGAAGAATTAATTCCAATTTTCTTGTTAACTCTGAAGGAATTAGAATAATGCCTGTCTAAATGTCAAGGAATGGACAGTGCTATAATGAATTGTGACAGAGTTTGCCATTAATTTTCCCCCGATTTCTACAGTAAAATCTCATTAAAATTTACACAGACAGAGTGTTGAGTGTCCTAAAGAAGAATTAATTCCAAGTTTCTTGGTAACTCTGAAGGAATAAAAATAATGCCTGTCTAATTGTGAAGGAATGTTCAGTGCTATAATGCATTGTTGCAGACTTTGGCATTCATTTTCTCCCAAATTCTACAAAAAAATCTCATGAAATTTGACATAGACAGAGTGTCCTGAAGAAGAATGTATTGACAATTTCATGTTAACTCTGAAGGAATTAGAAAAATGCCCGTCTAAATGTCAATGGATGGTCAGAGCTATAATGTATTGTTGCAGATTTTGGCATTCATTTTCTCCAAAATTCTAGAGTTAAATCTCATGAAACTTGACATAGACAGAGTCTTGGGTGTCCTGAATAAGAATGCATTGAAAATGTTATGGTAACTCTGAAGGAATTAGAATAATGACTGTCTAAATGTCAAGTAATAGTCAGTGCTATAATGCATTGTGGCAGACTTTGCCATTCATTTTCTCCCAAATTCTAGTGTAAAATCTCATTAAACTTGACACCGACAGAGTCTTGGGTGTCCCGAAGAAGAATGCATTGAAAATTTCATGTTAACTCTGAAGGAATTAGAATAATGCCTGTCTAAATGTCAAGGAATGGTCAGTGCTTTAATGCATTGTGTCAGACTTTGGCATTCATTTTCTCCCAAATTCTACAGTAAAATCTCATGAAACTTGACACAGACAGGGTCTTTGGAGTCCTGAAGAAGAATGTATTGACAATTTCATGTTAACTCTGAAGGAATTAGAATAATGACTGTCTAAATGTCAAGGAATGGTCAGTGCTATAATGCATTTTGGCAGACTTTGCCATTCATTTTCTCCCAAGTTCTACAGTAAAATCTCATGAAACTTGACACCGACAGAGTCTTGGTTGTCCTGAATAAGAATGCATTGACAATTTAATGTTAATTCTGAAGGAATTTGAATAATGCCTGTCTAAATGTGAAGTTGTGCTATAATGCATTGTTTCAGATTTTGCCTTTCATTTTGTCCCGAATTCTACATTAAAATCTCATGAAAATTGACACAGACAGAGTCTTGAGTGTCCTGAAGAAGAATTAATTCCAATTTTCTTGGTAACTCTGAAGGAATAAGAATAATCCCTGTCTAATTTTGAAGGAATGTTTAGTGCTATAATGTATTGTGGCAGACTTTGGCATTCATTTTCTCCCAAATTCTACAGTAAAATCTCATGAAACTTGACACCGACAGAGTCTTGGGTGTCCTGAATAAGAATGCATTGACAATTTAATGTTAATTCTGAAGGAATTAGAATAATGCCTGTCTAAAAGTCAAGGAATGGTCAGTGCTATAATGCATTGTTGCAGACTTTGCCATTCATTTTCTCCAAAATTCTACAATAAAATCTCATGAAATTTGACACAGACAGAGTGTCCTGAAGAATAATGTATTGACAATTTCATGTTAACTTTGAAGGAATTTGAATAATGCCTGTCTAAATGTGAAGTTGTGCTATAATGCATTGTGGCAGATTTTGCCTTTAATTTTGTGCCGAATTCTACAGTAAAATCTCATGAAAATTGACACAGACAGAGTCTTGAGTGTCCTGAAGAAGAATTAATTCCAATTTTCTTGGTAACTCTGAAGGAATAAGAATAATGCCTGTCTAATTTTGAAGGAATGTTCAGTGCTATAATGTATCGTGGCAGACTTTGGCATTCATTTTCTCCCAAATTCTACAGTAAAATCTCATGAAACTTGACACAGACAGAGTCTTGGGTGTCCTGAAGAAGAATTAATTCCAAGTTTCTTGGTAAATCTGAAGGAATAAAAATAATGCCTGTCTAATTGTGAAGGAATGTTCAGTGCAATACTGCATTGTGGCAGACTTTGGCATTCATTTTCTTCCAAATTCTACAGTAAACTTTATACAGACAGAGTCTTTGGAGTCCTGAAGAAGAATGCATTGACAATTTCATGTTAACTCTGAAGGAATTAGAATAATACCTGTCTAAATGTCAAAGAATTGTCAGTACTATAATGCATTGTGGCAGACTTTGGCATTCATTTTCTCCCAAATTCTAAAGTAAAATCTCATGAAACTTGACGCCGACAGAGTCTTGGGTGTCCTGAATAAGAATGCATTGACAATTTCATGTTAACTCTGAAGGAATTAGAATAATGACTGTCTAAATGTCAAGGAATGGTCAGTGCTATAATACATTGTGGCAGATTTTGGCATTCATTTTCTCCCAAATTCTACAGTAAAATCTCATGAAAGTTGACACAGACAGAGTCTTGAGCGTCCTGAAGAAGAATTAATTCCGATTTTCTTGTTAACTCGGAAGGAATTAGAATAATGCTTGTCTAAATGTCAAGGAATGGTCAGTGCTATAATGCATTGTTGCAGATTTTGCCATTCATTCTTTCCCAAATTCTACAGTAAAATCTCATGAAAGTTGACACAGACAGAGTCCTGGGTGTCCTGAATAAGAATGCACTGACAATTTCATGTTAACTCTGAAAGAATTAGAATAATGCCTATCTAAATATAAAGGGATTGTCAGTGCTATAATGCATTGTGGAAGACTTTGCCAGAAGAATTAATTCCAATTTTCTTGTTAACTCTGAAGGAATTAGAATAATGCCTGTCTAAATGTCAAGGAATGGTCAGTGCTATGATGCATTGTTACAGACTTTGGCATTAATTTTCTCCCAAATTCTCATGAAAGTTGACACAGACAGAGTCTTGGGTGTCCTGAAGAAGAATGTATTGACAATTTCATGTTAACTCTGAAGGAATTAGAATAATACCCTTCTAAATGTCAAGGAATGGTCAGTGCTATAATGCATTGTGGCAGAATTTGGCATTCATTTTCTCCGAAATTCTACAGTAAACTCTCAAGAAAAATGAAACAGACAGAGTCTTTGGTGTCCTGAAAAAGAATGTATTGACATGTATTGACATGTATTGACATGTATTGACATGTGTCCTGAAGAAGAATTAATTCCAATTTTCTTGTTAACTCTGAAGGAATTAGTATAATGCCTGTCTAATTGTGAAGGAATGTTCAGTGCTATAATGCATTGTGGCAGACTTTGGCATTCATTTCCTCCAAAATGCTACAGTAAAATCTCATGAAACTTGACATAGACAGAGTCGTGAGTGTCCTGAAGAAGAATGCATAGAACATTTCATGTTAACTCTGAAGGAATTAGAATAATGCCTGTCTAAATGTGAAGTTGTGCTATAATGCATAGTGGCAGACTTTGCCATTTATTTTGTACCGAATTCTACAGTAAAATCTCATGAAAATTGACACCGACTGAGTCTTGAGTGTCCTGAAGAAGAATTAATTCCGATTTTCTTGTTAACTCTGAAGGAATTAGAATAATGCCTGTCTAAATGTCAAGGAATGGTCAGTGCTATGATGCATTGTTACAGACTTTGGCATTCATTTTCTCCCAAATTCTCATGAAAGTTGACAGAGACAGAATCTTGGGTATCCTGAATAAGAATGCATTGAAAATTTCATGTTAACTCCGAAGGTATTAGAATAATTCCTGTCTGAAAGAACCCTGAAGGAATTAGAATAATGAATTAGAATAACTTTGAAAGAATTTGAATAATGCCTGTCTAAATGTGAAGTTGTGCTATAATACATTGTGGCAGACTTTGGCATTCATTTTCTCCCGAATTCTACAGTAAAATCTCATGAAAATTGACACAGACAGAGTCTTTGGTGTCCTGAAGAAGAATGTGTTGACATGTGTTGACATGTATTGACGTGTCCTGAAGAAGAATTAATTCCAATTTTCTTGTTAACTCTGAAGGAATTAGAATAATGCCTTTCTAAATGTCAAGGAATGGTCAGTGCTATAATGAATTGTGACAGAGTTTGCCATTCATTTTCTTCCAAATTCTACAGTAAAATATCATTAAACTTGACAAAGACAAATTCTTGGGTGTCCCAAAGAAGAATGTTTTGACAATTTCATGTTAACTCTGAAGGAATTAGAATAATAACTGTCTAAATGTCAAGGAATGGTCAGTGCTATAATGCATTGTTGCAGACTTTGGCATTCGTTTTCTAAAAACATTCTACAGTAAAATCTCATTAAACTTGACACCGACTGAGTCTTGGGTGTCCTGAAGAAGAATCAATTCCGATTTTCTTGTTAACGGTGAAGGAATTAGAAAAATGCCTGTGTAAATGTCAAGGAAGTGCTATAATGCATTGTGGCAGACTTTGGCATTCATTTTCTCCCAAATTCTCATGAAAGTTGACACAGACAGAGTCTTGGGTGTCCTGAATAAGAATGCATTGACAATTTCATGTTAACTCTGAAGGAATTAGAATAATACCTTTCTAAATGTGAAGGAATGGTCAGTGCTATAATGAATTGTGACAGATTTTGCCATTCATTTTCCCCCAAATTCTACAGTAAAATCTCATGAAAATTGACACAGACAGAGTCTTTGGTGTCCTGAAGAAGAATGTGTTGACATGTGTTGACATGTATTGACATGTGTCCTGAAGAAGAATTAATTCCAATTTTCTTGTTAACTCTGAAGGAATTAGAATAATGCCTTTCTAAATGTCAAGGAATGGTCAGTGCTATAATGAATTGTGACAGAGTTTGCCATTCATTTTCTTCCAAATTCTACAGTAAATATCATTAAACTTGACAAAGACAAATTCTTGGGTGTCCCGAATAAGAATGCATTGACAATTTCATGTTAACTCGGAAGGAATTAGAATAATGCCTGTCTAAATGTCAAGGAATGATCAGTGCTATAATGCATTGTTGCAGACTTTGGCATTCATTATTTCCCAAATTCTACAGTAAAATCTCATGAAAGTTGACAGAGTCTTGAGTGTCCTCAAGAAGAATTAATTCCAATTTTCTTTTTAACTCTGAAGGAATTAGAATAATGCCTGTCTAAATATCAAAGAATGTTCAGTGCTATAATGCATTGTGGCAGATTTTGCCATTCATTTTCTCCCAAATTCTACTGTAAAATGTCATGAAACTTGACAGAGAAAGAGACTTGGGTGTCCTGAATAAGAATACATCGAAAAATTTCATGTTAACTCTGAAGGAATTAGAATAATACCCTTCTAAATGTCAAGGAATGGTCAGTGTTATAATGCATTGTTGCAGATTTTGGCATTCATTTTCTCCCAAATTCTAGAGTAAAATCTCATGAAACTTGACATAGACAGAATCTTGGGTGTCCTGAATAACAATGCATTGAAAATTTCATGTTAACTCTGAAGGATATTAGAATAATCAGTTCATGAGAAAGAAACATCTTTCATGTACTTGAGCTTAACTCTTAAAATTGCATTGAGCAACTTTCTCTCACTGAGAAAGAAGCTTTTCAGCATCTGTGGCCTTGGATTCTCTTCATTTGCTTTGTTGCACTAACATAGCTTTTAGTGTGCTCAGAAGCTCCAAAACAGTGATTCTGACCATTGAAGCTCAAACATAACTTTCTTTGCAAAAAAGCTCTAACTCATGAAAATCTGTCTTCTGCATTGCAAATTACATGTCATTTCATGAGAAAGAAACATCTTTCATGTACTTTGGCTTAACTCTTAAAAATGCATTGAGCAACTTTCTCTCACTGAGAAATAAGCTTTTCAGCATCTGTGGCCTTGGATTCTCTTCATTTGCTTTGTTGCACTAACATAGCTTTTAGTGTGCTCAGAAGCTCCAAAACAGTGATTCTGAGTATTGAAGCTCAAACATAACTTTCTTTGCAAAAAAGCTCTAACTCATGAAAATCTGTCTTCTGCATTGCAAATTACATGTCATTTCATAAGAAAGAAACATCTTTCATGTACTTGAGCTAAACTCTTAAAATTGCAATGAGCAACGTTCTCTCACTGAGAAAGAAGCTTTTCAGCATCTGTGGCCTTGGATTCTCTTCATTTGCTTAGCTGCAGTAACAGAGCTTTTAGTGTGCTCAGAAGCTCCAAAACAGTGATTCTGAGCATTGAAGCTCAAACATAACTTTCTTTGCAAAAAAGCTCTAACTCATGAAAATCTGTCTTCTGCATTGCAAATTACATGTCATTTCATGAGAAAGAAACATGTTTCATGTACTTGAGCTTAACTCTTAAAAATGCATTGAGCAACTTTCTCTCACTGAGAAATAAGCTTTTCAGCATCTGTGGCCTTGGATTCTCTTCATTTGCTTTGTTGCACTAACATAGCTTTTAGTGTGCTCAGAAGCTCCAAAACAGTGATTCTGAGCATTGAAGCTCAAACATAACTTTCTTTGCAAAAAAGCTCTAACTCATGAAAATCTGTCTTCTGCATTGCAAATTACATGTCATTTCATGAGAAAGAAACATCTTTCATGTACTTGAGCTAAACTCTTAAAATTGCATTGAGCAACTTTCTCTCACTGAGAAATAAGCTTTTCAGCATCTGTGGCCTTGGATTCTCTTCATTTGCTTAGCTGCAGTAACATAGCTTTTAGTGTGCTCAGAAGCTCCAAAACAGTGATTCTGAGCATTGAAGCTCAAACATAACTTTCTTTGCAAAAAAGCTCTAACTCATGAAAATCTGTCTTCTGCATTGCAAATTACATGTCATTTCATGAGAAAGAAACATCTTTCATGTACTTGAGCTAAACTCTTAAAATTGCATTGAGTAAGTTTCTCTCACTGAGAAAGAAGCTTTTCAGCAGCTGTGGCCTTGGATTCTCTTCATTTGCTTTGTTGCACTAACATAGCTTTTAGTGTGCTCAGAAGCTCCAAAACAGTGATTCTGAGCATTGAAGCTCAAACATAACTTTCTTTGCAAAAAAGCTCTAACTCATGAAAATCTGTCTTCTGCATTGCAAATTACATGTCATTTCATAAGAAAGAAACATCTTTCATGTACTTGAGCTAAACTCTTAAAATTGCAACGAGCAACTTTTTTCTCACTGAGAAAGAAGCTTTTCAGCAGCTGTGGCCTTGGATTCTCTTCATTTGCTTAGCTGCAGTAACATAGCTTTTAGTGTGCTCAGAAGCTCCAAAACAGTGATTCTGAGCATTGAAGCTCAAACATAACTTTCTTTGCAAAAAAGCTCTAACTCATGAAAATCTGTCTTCTGCATTGCAAATTGCATGTCATTTCATGAGAAAGAAACATCTTTCATGTACTTGAGCTTAACTCTTAAAAATGCATTGAGCAAGTTTCTCTCACTGAGAAATAAGCTTTTCAGCATCTGTGGCCTTGGATTCTCTTCATTTGCTTAGCTGCAGTAACATAGCTTTTAGTGTGCTCAGAAGCTCCAAAACAGTGATTCTGACCATTGAAGCTCAAACATAACTTTCTTTGCAAAAAAGCTCTAACTCATGAAAATCTGTCTTCTGCATTGCAAATTACATGTCATTTCATAAGAAAGAAACATCTTTCATGTACTTGAGCTAAACTCTTAAATTTGCAACGAGCAACTTTCTCTCACTGAGAAAGAAGCTTTTCAGCAGCTGTGGCCTTGGATTCTCTTCATTTGCTTAGCTGCAGTAACATAGCTTTTAGTGTGCTCAGAAGCTCCAAAACAGTGATTCTGAGCATTGAAGCTCAAACATAACTTTCTTTGCAAAAAAGCTCTAACTCATGAAAATCTGTCTTCTGCATTGCAAATTGCATGTCATTTCATGAGAAAGAAACATCTTTCATGTACTTGAGCTTAACTCTTAAAAATGCATTGAGCAAGTTTCTCTCACTGAGAAATAAGCTTTTCAGCATCTGTGGCCTTGGATTCTCTTCATTTGCTTAGCTGCAGTAACATAGCTTTTAGTGTGCTCAGAAGCTCCAAAACAGTGATTCTGACCATTGAAGCTCAAACATAACTTTCTTTGCAAAAAAGCTCTAACTCATGAAAATCTGTCTTCTGCATTGCAAATTACATGTCATTTCATGAGAAAGAAACATCTTTCATGTACTTGAGCTTAACTCTTAAAAATGCATTGAGCAACTTTCTCTCACTGAGAAATAAGCTTTTCAGCATCTGTGGTCTTGGATTCTCTTCATTTGCTTTGTTGCACTAACATAGCTTTTAGTGTGCTCAGAAGCTCCAAAACAGTGAATTCTGAGCATTGAAGCTCAAACATAACTTTCTTTGCAAAAAAGCTCTAACTCATGAAAATCTGTCTTCTGCATTGCAAATTACATGTCATTTCATGAGAAAGAAACATCTTTCATGTACTTGAGCTAAACTCTTAAAATTGCATTGAGCAAGTTTCTCTCACTGAGAAAGAAGCTTTTCAGCAGCTGTGGCCTTGTATTCTCTTCATTTGCTTAGCTGCAGTAACACAGCTTTTAGTGTGCTCAGAAGCTCCAAAACAGTGATTCTGAGCATTGAAGCTCAAACATAACTTTCTTTGCAAAAAAGCTCTAACTCATGAAAATCTGTCTTCTGCATTGCAAATTACATGTCATTTCATGAGAAAGAAACATCTTTCATGTACTTGAGCTAAACTCTTAAAATTGCATTGAGCAAGTTTCTCTCACTGAGAAAGAAGCTTTTCAGCATCTGTGGCCTTGGATTCTCTTCATTTGCTTAGCTGCAGTAACATAGCTTTAGTGTACTCAGAAGCTCCAAAACAGTGATTCTGAGCATTGAAGCTCAAACATAACTTTCTTTGCAAAAAAGCTCTAACTCATGAAAATCTGTCTTCTGCATTGCAAATTACATGTCATTTCATGAGAAAGAAACATCTTTCATGTACTTGAGCTTAACTCTTAAAAATGCATTGAGCAACTTTCTCTCACTGAGAAATAAGCTTTTCAGCATCTGTGGCCTTGGATTCTCTTCATTTGCTTTGTTGCACTAACATAGCTTTTAGTGTGCTCAGAAGCTCCAAAACAGTGATTCTGAGCATTGAAGCTCAAACATAACTTTCTTTGAAAAAAAGCTCTAACTCATGAAAATCTGTCTTCTGCATTGCAAATTACATGTCATTTCATGAGAAAGAAACATCTTTCATGTACTTGAGCTTAACTCTTAAAAATGCATTGAGCAACTTTCTCTCACTGAGAAAGAAGCTTTTCAGCATCTGTGGCCTTGGATTCTCTTCATTTGCTTTGTTGCACTAACATAGCTTTTAGTGTGCTCAGAAGCTCCAAAACAGTGAATTCTGAGCATTGAAGCTCAAACATAACTTTCTTTGCAAAAAAAGCTCTAACTCATGAAAATCTGTCTTCTGCATTGCAAATTACATGTCATTTCATGAGAAAGAAACATCTTTCATGTACTTGAGCTAAACTCTTAAAATTGCATTGAGCAAGTTTCTCTCACTGAGAAAGAAGCTTTTCAGCAGCTGTGGCCTTGTATTCTCTTCATTTGCTTAGCTGCAGTAACATAGCTTTTAGTGTGCTCAGAAGCTCCAAAACAGTGATTCTGAGCATTGAAGCTCAAACATAACTTTCTTTGCAAAAAAGCTCTAACTCATGAAAATCTGTCTTCTGCATTGCAAATTACATGTCATTTCATGAGAAAGAAACATCTTTCATGTACTTGAGCTAAACTCTTAAAATTGCATTGAGCAAGTTTCTCTCACTGAGAAAGAAGCTTTTCAGCATCTGTGGCCTTGGATTCTCTTCATTTGCTTAGCTGCAGTAACATAGCTTTTAGTGTACTCAGAAGCTCCAAAACAGTGATTCTGAGCATTGAAGCTCAAACATAACTTTCTTTGCAAAAAAGCTCTAACTCATGAAAATCTGTCTTCTGCATTGCAAATTACATGTCATTTCATGAGAAAGAAACATCTTTCATGTACTTGAGCTTAACTCTTAAAAATGCATTGAGCAACTTTCTCTCACTGAGAAATAAGCTTTTCAGCATCTGTGGCCTTGGATTCTCTTCATTTGCTTTGTTGCACTAACATAGCTTTTAGTGTGCTCAGAAGCTCCAAAACAGTGATTCTGAGCATTGAAGCTCAAACATAACTTTCTTTGAAAAAAGCTCTAACTCATGAAAATCTGTCTTCTGCATTGCAAATTACATGTCATTTCATGAGAAAGAAACATCTTTCATGTACTTGAGCTTAACTCTTAAAAATGCATTGAGCAACTTTCTCTCACTGAGAAAGAAGCTTTTCAGCATCTGTGGCCTTGGATTCTCTTCATTTGCTTTGTTGCACTAACATAGCTTTTAGTGTGCTCAGAAGCTCCAAAACAGTGAATTCTGAGCATTGAAGCTCAAACATAACTTTCTTTGCAAAAAAGCTCTAACTCATGAAAATCTGTCTTCTGCATTGCAAATTACATGTCATTTCATGAGAAAGAAACATCTTTCATGTACTTGAGCTAAACTCTTAAAATTGCATTGAGCAAGTTTCTCTCACTGAGAAAGAAGCTTTTCAGCAGCTGTGGCCTTGTATTCTCTTCATTTGCTTAGCTGCAGTAACATAGCTTTTAGTGTGCTCAGAAGCTCCAAAACAGTGATTCTGAGCATTGAAGCTCAAACATAACTTTCTTTGAAAAAAAGCTCTAACTCATGAAAATCTGTCTTCTGCATTGCAAATTACATGTCATTTCATGAGAAAGAAACATCTTGCATGTACTTGAGCTAAACTCTTAAAATTGCATTGAGCAAGTTTCTCTCACTGAGAAAGAAGCTTTTCAGCATCTGTGGCCTTGGATTCTCTTCATTTGCTTAGCTGCAGTAACATAGCTTTTAGTGTACTCAGAAGCTCCAAAACAGTGATTCTGAGCATTGAAGCTCAAACATATCTTTCTTTGCAAAAAAGCTCTAACTCATGAAAAACTGTCTTCTGCATTGCAAATTCCATGTCATTTCATGAGAAAGAAACATCTTTCATGTACTTGAGCTTAACTCTTAAAAATGCATTGAGCAACTTTCTCTCACTGAGAAATAAGCTTTTCAGCAGCTGTGGCCTTGGATTCTCTTCATTTGCTTAGCTGCAGTAACATAGCTTTTAGTGTGCTCAGAAGCTCCAAAACAGTGATTCTGAGCATTGAAGCTCAAACATAACTTTCTTTGCAAAAAAGCTCTAACAAAAAGCTGTACAATCTCCGCCGCCACTGGTGTTTCGGGGACCGGCGGTCTCCAGCGAAATGTTAGGTGTTCGGTTGCCTCCTGCCACGTTTCCGGACGCCAGACATCTAACATTCCCCCATCAAAGCGAAGTGTCAAAATTAGTGCCCCTTTCAGAGAAGCTGGCAGCGTGGAAGCTACTGCCAAATATCTCTCCGTGGGTAGAAAGGACTGTAGAGAAAGGCTACAGGATTCAGTTTGCGTATCGGCCTCCGTGTTTCAACGGCGTGGTCTCCACTTCCGTGAAACCGGAACGAGCGCATTTGTTGACACAGGAGTTGCAAACTCTGCTGGTCAAAGGGGCCATAGAACGTGTTCCCCTGCCAGACAGGCAGTCAGGCTATTACAGCCGGTATTTTCTTGTTCCCAAGAAAGATGGGGGGTTGCGTCCGATTTTAGATCTTCGCGGGTTGAACCGCTACCTCAGAACATACAAGTTCAAAATGCTGACAATCAAGATGATTGTTTCTCACATCCAATCGGAGGATTGGTTTGTGACAATCGATCTAAAGGACGCTTATTTTCATATAGAAATATTGCCACAACACAGGAAGTTCCTGAGGTTCGCTTTCGGGAACGAAGCCTACCAGTATCGGGTTCTTCCGTTCGGCCTAGCCTTGTCACCCCGCACTTACACCAAATGCATGGATGCAGCTCTGGCTCCTCTACGACTCCAGGGCATCCGCATTTTAAACTACATAGACGACTGGCTGATTCTGGCTCAGTCTCAGGAGCTAGCGCTTCGACATCGGGATGTCGTCCTAGCTCATCTCGAATCTCTGGGGTTGAGACTCAACGCCAAGAAAAGCGTTCTCTCTCCTGCTCAGAGGACAACGTATTTGGGGGTCGTATGGAATTCGATCACGATGCGGGCACAGCTGTCCCCTGCACGCGTCGAATCCATTCTAGACGCCCTAAAGAACATCAAGCTAGGCCAGAAGATTACTCTTCATTACCTTCAGAGGGTTCTAGGTCTCATGGCAGCTGCTTCTACGGTGATACCTTTAGGTCTCCTGCACATGAGATCGTTTCAGTTGTGGCTCAGAGCCAGGGGATTTCATCCAAGGGCCAATCCCCAGAGGCAAATAAGGGTTACGCGCCAGGGGCTTCGTACCCTTTCTATGTGGTTCAGACCCCGGTTCCTGACTTTGGGTCCCACTCTAGGTCCGTGTTGTCGTCGCAAGATGCTAACGACAGACGCATCCCTCACGGGCTGGGGAGCGGTCTTAGATGGCCGTCCAGCCCAAGGGATCTGGAGAGGTCATCTTCTCGAATGGCACATCAATTGCCTCGAAATGAAGGCTGTATTT
This sequence comes from Acrossocheilus wenchowensis, assembly GCA_029620275.1. Taxonomy (NCBI): domain Eukaryota; kingdom Metazoa; phylum Chordata; class Actinopteri; order Cypriniformes; family Cyprinidae; genus Acrossocheilus; species Acrossocheilus wenchowensis. The sequence continues at coordinate 23,703,413 of CM056151.1, forward strand.
CTGGCCCTGAAATACTTCCTCCAGCAGTTAAGAGGCTACCATGTCCTAGTGCGGGTGGACAACACAGGGGTAGTCTCTTACATAAATCGTCAGGGTGGACTGCGGTCGCGCCGCTTGAACGAGCTAGCGCACCAGGTTCTGCTTTGGGCACAGGACAAGTTCCTGTCCCTCAGGGCGATTTACATCCCCGGACATATGAATGTGGGAGCAGACTTGCTGTCCAGACAAGCTGTGATACACGGGGAATGGAAACTCCACCCCGAAGTAGTCAGTCAAATCTGGGAAAGATTTTACGAAGCAGAGGTGGACCTCTTTGCTTCACAGGAGACAGCACAATGTCCCCTCTACTTCTCTCTGACTCATCCAGCTCCCCTGGGTCTGGACGCGATGGCCCATGTGTGGCCCAGACTGCGTCTTTACGCATTTCCCCCGGTCGCTCTGCTCCCAGGAGTCCTGGCCAAGGTCCGTCAACAGGGTTCTCGCCTCTTACTGATAGCGCCCCGTTGGCCGACCAGAATATGGTTCTCAGATCTAATATCTCTCCTCGACGGCTCGCCGTGGGCGATTCCGGTGAGGAGGGACCTTCTCTCTCAGGCACAGGGGACAGTATTTCATCCCCGGCCCGAGCTCTGGAACCTTCATGTCTGGCCCCTGAGGGGGACCAACGGAGACATGCTGGCCTTCCAGCCGATGTAATAGAGACTATTCTGAGCGCTAGGGCTCCCTCCACTAGAAGAACTTATGCCAGTAAATGGCGCATTTTCGAAAGTTGGTGTATGACACACCATGCAGATCCAGCTCACTGCCAGATTGTTTCAGTACTGGAGTTTCTGCAAGAGAAACTGTCCTCAGGAACATGTCCTAATACTCTCAGAACGTACGTGGCCGCCATCTCGGCTTGCCACACTCTGATTGATGGGGTTTCGGTGGGGAAACACCCTCTAGTTGCCCGCTTCATTCGAGGAGCTAAGCGGTTGAGGCCGCCCACTAGAGCGACAGTTCCTTCATGGGACCTAGCTATAGTGCTTGAGGGCTTAGTGGACACCCCTTTCGAACCACTAGAGTCAGCGCCTGTCAGGCTTCTGACCCTAAAGATGGTTTTTCTAACAGCTATTACTTCTCTGAAGAGAATTGGGGATTTGCAGGCTCTGTCAGTCTCGCCATCCTGCCTAGATTTTGCCCCTGGGCTGGTCAAAGCTATTTTGCATCCTCACCCTAGTTATCTTCCGAAGGTTCCATTCTCGACCATAAATCCGGTCATTCTCGAAGCCTTCTGCCCTCCGCCGTTCACGACACCGGAGCAGGAGAAACTTCACTTACTGTGTCCAGTACGTGCTCTCCAGATTTACGTCCACCGCACTAGCCAGTGGCGTAAGCCGGAGCAGCTTTTCGTATGTTTTGGAGGCCGCAACCGGGGGGCGGCTGCCACTCGACAGACTATGTCACATTGGGTGAGGGATGCTATTGCCCTAGCCTATGAGGCGCGTGGTCAAGCTTCGCCTCTAGGTGTAAGGGCCCATTCAACCAGGGGGATTGCATCTTCCATGGCTTTGGCAAGAGGCGTCCCCTTGCAGCAAGTTTGTGATGCGGCAGGTTGGTCCTCTCCGCACACATTTGTTAGATTCTATAGTTTGGATGTTCATGTTACTCCGGGCTCGCATGTCCTTGAGTCGACATCCCAGAGTCATGTCTGAGAACTCTTTCATGTTTGTGCGCACACACTACACAACGTTGGGGGTCCAGACACTTCCAGTGCGGCGGCGTGGGTATTCTCGTTCCCAAAGCGCTTTCAGCGCAGCATCGAGAGTAGCTTTTGATAGGGGAACGTCTCGGGTTACTTGACTGTAACCCTGTTCACCGAAAAAGCGGGAACGAGATGCTGCGCCTCAATGCCGCACTGTAAGCGTGACTGGACGTCCTTTCAGACAAAATTTTGACCTGAGGATGTTTCCGCGTCACATCTATTTATAAACTCCAGGTGATCGTAATCGAGTGACGTCACCTAACCGAGGTTATTTAAGCCAATTCTTGGCGTGTTTGACACACGTGCTTCAACAACCGGTCGAACAAAGAATGTTCCCAAAGCGCTTTCAGCGCAGCATCTCGTTCCCGCTTTTTCGGGGAACAGGGTTACAGTCAAGTAACCCGAGACGATTCTGAGCATTGAAGCTCAAACATAACTTTCTTTGCAAAAAAGCTCTAACTCATGAAAATCTGTCTTCTGCATTGCAAATTACATGTCATTTCATGAGAAAGAAACATCTTTCATGTACTTGAGCTTAACTCTTAAAATTGCATTGAGCAACTTTCTCTCACTGAGAAATAAGCTTTTCAGCATCTGTGGCCTTGGATTCTCTTCATTTGCTTAGCTGCAGTAACATAGCTTTTAGTGTGCTCAGAAGCTCCAAAACAGTGATTCTGAGCATTGAAGCTCAAACATAACTTTCTTTGCAAAAAAGCTCTAACTCATGAAAATCTGTCTTCTGCATTGCAAATTACATGTCATTTCATGAGAAAGAAACATCTTTCATGTACTTGAGCTTAACTCTTAAAAATGCATTGAGCAACTTTCTCTCACTGAGAAATAAGCTTTTCAGCATCTGTGGCCTTGGATTCTCTTCATTTGCTTAGCTTGCACTAACATAGCTTTTAGTGTGCTCAGAAGCTCCAAAACAGTGATTCTGAGCATTGAAGCTCAAACATAACTTTCTTTGCAAAAAAGCTCTAACTCATGAAAATCTGTCTTCTGCATTGCAAATTACATGTCATTTCATGAGAAAGAAACATCTTTCATGTACTTGAGCTAAACTCTTAAAATTGCATTGAGCAAGTTTCTCTCACTGAGAAAGAAGCTTTTCAGCATCTGTGGCCTTGGATTCTCTTCATTTGCTTAGCTGCACGTAACATAGCTTTTAGTGTGCTCAGAAGCTCCAAAACAGTGATTCTGAGCATTGAAGCTCAAACATAACTTTCTTTGCAAAAAAGCTCTAACTCATGAAAATCTGTCTTCTGCATTGCAAATTACATGTCATTTCATGAGAAAGAAACATCTTTCATGTACTTGAGCTAAACTCTTAAAATTGCATTGAGCAACTTTCTCTCACTGAGAAAGAAGCTTTTCAGCATCTGTGGCCTTGGATTCTCTTCATTTGCTTAGCTGCAGTAACATAGCTTTTAGTGTGCTCAGAAGCTCCAAAACAGTGATTCTGAGCATTGAAGCTCAAACATAACTTTCTTTGCAAAAAAGCTCTAACTCATGAAAATCTGTCTTCTGCATTGCAAATTACATGTCATTTCATGAGAAAGAAACATCTTTCATGTACTTGAGCTTAACTCTTAAAATTGCATTGAGCAACTTTCTCTCACTGAGAAAGAAGCTTTTCAGCATCTGTGGCCTTGGATTCTCTTCATTTGCTTTGTTGCACTAACATAGCTTTTAGTGTGCTCAGAAGCTCCAAAACAGTGATTCTGAGCCATTGAAGCTCAAACATAACTTTCTTTGCAAAAAAGCTCTAACTCATGAAAATCTGTCTTCTGCATTGCAAATTACATGTCATTTCATGAGAAAGAAACATCTTTCATGTACTTGAGCTAAACTCTTAAAATTGCATTGAGCAAGTTTCTCTCACTGAGAAAGAAGCTTTTCAGCATCTGTGGCCTTGGATTCTCTTCATTTGCTTAGCTGCAGTAACATAGCTTTTAGTGTGCTCAGAAGCTCCAAAACAGTGATTCTGAGCATTGAAGCTCAAACATAACTTTCTTTGCAAAAAAGCTCTAACTCATGAAAATCTGTCTTCTGCATTGCAAATTACATGTCATTTCATGAGAAAGAAACATCTTTCATGTACTTGAGCTAAACTCTTAAAATTGCATTGAGCAAGTTTCTCTCACTGAGAAAGAAGCTTTTCAGCATCTGTGGCCTTGGATTCTCTTCATTTGCTTAGCTGCAGTAACATAGCTTTTAGTGTGCTCAGAAGCTCCAAAACAGTGATTCTGAGCATTGAAGCTCAAACATAACTTTCTTTGCAAAAAAGCTCTAACTCATGAAAATCTGTCTTCTGCATTGCAAATTACATGTCATTTCATGAGAAAGAAACATCTTTCATGTACTTGAGCTAACTCTTAAAAATGCATTGAGCAACTTTCTCTCACTGAGAAAGAAGCTTTTCAGCATCTGTGGCCTTGGATTCTCTTCATTTGCTTTGTTGCACTAACATAGCTTTTAGTGTGCTCAGAAGCTCCAAAACAGTGATTCTGACCATTGAAGCTCAAACATAACTTTCTTTGCAAAAAAGCTCTAACTCATGAAAATCTGTCTTCTGCATTGCAAATTACATGTCATTTCATGAGAAAGAAACATCTTTCATGTACTTGAGCTAAACTCTTAAAATTGCATTGAGCAAGTTTCTCTCACTGAGAAAGAAGCTTTTCAGCATCTGTGGCCTTGGATTCTCTTCATTTGCTTAGCTGCACTAACATAGCTTTTAGTGTGCTCAGAAGCTCCAAAACAGTGATTCTGAGCATTGAAGCTCAAACATAACTTTCTTTGCAAAAAAGCTCTAACTCATGAAAATCTGTCTTCTGCATTGCAAATTACATGTCATTTCATGAGAAAGAAACATCTTTCATGTACTTGAGCTTAACTCTTAAAATTGCATTGAGCAACTTTCTCTCACTGAGAAATAAGCTTTTCAGCATCTGTGGCCTTGGATTCTCTTCATTTGCTTAGCTGCACTAACATAGCTTTTAGTGTGCTCAGAAGCTCCAAAACAGTGATTCTGAGCATTGAAGCTCAAACATAACTTTCTTTGCAAAAAAGCTCTAACTCATGAAAATCTGTCTTCTGCATTGCAAATTACATGTCATTTCATGAGAAAGAAACATCTTTCATGTACTTGAGCTTAACTCTTAAAATTGCATTGAGCAACTTTCTCTCACTGAGAAATAAGCTTTTCAGCATCTGTGGCCTTGGATTCTCTTCATTTGCTTTGTTGCACTAACATAGCTTTTAGTGTGCTCAGAAGCTCCAAAACAGTGATTCTGAGCATTGAAGCTCAAACATAACTTTCTTTGCAAAAAAGCTCTAACTCATGAAAATCTGTCTTCTGCATTGCAAATTACATGTCATTTCATGAGAAAGAAACATCTTTCATGTACTTGAGCTTAACTCTTAAAATTGCATTGAGCAACGTTTCTCTCACTGAGAAAGAAGCTTTTCAGCATCTGTGGCCTTGGATTCTCTTCATTTGCTTAGCTGCACTAACATAGCTTTTAGTGTGCTCAGAAGCTCCAAAACAGTGATTCTGAGCATTGAAGCTCAAACATAACTTTCTTTGCAAAAAAGCTCTAACTCATGAAAATCTGTCTTCTGCATTGCAAATTACATGTCATTTCATGAGAAAGAAACATCTTTCATGTACTTGAGCTAACTCTTAAAATTGCATTGAGCAACTTTCTCTCACTGAGAAAGAAGCTTTTCAGCATCTGTGGCCTTGGATTCTCTTCATTTGCTTAGCTGCACTAACATAGCTTTTAGTGTGCTCAGAAGCTCCAAAACAGTGATTCTGAGCATTGAAGCTCAAACATAACTTTCTTTGCAAAAAAGCTCTAACTCATGAAAATCTGTCTTCTGCATTGCAAATTACATGTCATTTCATGAGAAAGAAACATCTTTCATGTACTTGAGCTTAACTCTTAAAAATGCATTGAGCAACTTTCTCTCACTGAGAAATAAGCTTTTCAGCATCTGTGGCCTTGGATTCTCTTCATTTGCTTAGTTGCACTAACATAGCTTTTAGTGTGCTCAGAAGCTCCAAAACAGTGATTCTGAGCATTGAAGCTCAAACATAACTTTCTTTGCAAAAAAGCTCTAACTCATGAAAATCTGTCTTCTGCATTGCAAATTACATGTCATTTCATGAGAAAGAAACATCTTTCATGTACTTGAGCTTAACTCTTAAAATTGCATTGAGCAACTTTCTCTCACTGAGAAATAAGCTTTTCAGCATCTGTGGCCTTGGATTCTCTTCATTTGCTTAGCTGCACTAACATAGCTTTTAGTGTGCTCAGAAGCTCCAAAACAGTGATTCTGAGCATTGAAGCTCAAACATAACTTTCTTTGCAAAAAAGCTCTAACTCATGAAAATCTGTCTTCTGCATTGCAAATTACATGTCATTTCATGAGAAAGAAACATCTTTCATGTACTTGAGCTTAACTCTTAAAATGCATTGAGCAACTTTCTCTCACTGAGAAATAAGCTTTTCAGCATCTGTGGCCTTGGATTCTCTTCATTTGCTTTGTTGCACTAACATAGCTTTTAGTGTGCTCAGAAGCTCCAAAACAGTGATTCTGACCATTGAAGCTCAAACATAACTTTCTTTGCAAAAAAGCTCTAACTCATGAAAATCTGTCTTCTGCATTGCAAATTACATGTCATTTCATGAGAAAGAAACATCTTTCATGTACTTGAGCTTAAACTCTTAAAATTGCATTGAGCAACTTTCTCTCACTGAGAAAGAAGCTTTTCAGCATCTGTGGCCTTGGATTCTCTTCATTTGCTTAGCTGCACTAACATAGCTTTTAGTGTGCTCAGAAGCTCCAAAACAGTGATTCTGAGCATTGAAGCTCAAACATAACTTTCTTTGCAAAAAAGCTCTAACTCATGAAAATCTGTCTTCTGCATTGCAAATTACATGTCATTTCATGAGAAAGAAACATCTTTCATGTACTTGAGCTTAACTCTTAAAAATGCATTGAGCAACTTTCTCTCACTGAGAAAGAAGCTTTTCAGCATCTGTGGCCTTGGATTCTCTTCATTTGCTTTAGCTTGCACTAACATAGCTTTTAGTGTGCTCAGAAGCTCCAAAACAGTGATTCTGACCATTGAAGCTCAAACATAACTTTCTTTGCAAAAAAGCTCTAACTCATGAAAATCTGTCTTCTGCATTGCAAATTACATGTCATTTCATGAGAAAGAAACATCTTTCATGTACTTGAGCTTAACTCTTAAAAATGCATTGAGCAACTTTCTCTCACTGAGAAATAAGCTTTTCAGCATCTGTGGCCTTGGATTCTCTTCATTTGCTTTGTTGCACTAACATAGCTTTTAGTGTGCTCAGAAGCTCCAAAACAGTGATTCTGACCATTGAAGCTCAAACATAACTTTCTTTGCAAAAAAGCTCTAACTCATGAAAATCTGTCTTCTGCATTGCAAATTACATGTCATTTCATGAGAAAGAAACATCTTTCATGTACTTGAGCTAAACTCTTAAAATTGCATTGAGCAAGTTTCTCTCACTGAGAAAGAAGCTTTTCAGCATCTGTGGCCTTGGATTCTCTTCATTTGCTTAGCTGCACTAACATAGCTTTTAGTGTGCTCAGAAGCTCCAAAACAGTGATTCTGAGCATTGAAGCTCAAACATAACTTTCTTTGCAAAAAAGCTCTAACTCATGAAAATCTGTCTTCTGCATTGCAAATTACATGTCATTTCATGAGAAAGAAACATCTTTCATGTACTTGAGCTTAACTCTTAAAATTGCATTGAGCAACTTTCTCTCACTGAGAAAGAAGCTTTTCAGCATCTGTGGCCTTGGATTCTCTTCATTTGCTTAGCTGCACTAACATAGCTTTTAGTGTGCTCAGAAGCTCCAAAACAGTGATTCTGACCATTGAAGCTCAAACATAACTTTCTTTGCAAAAAAGCTCTAACTCATGAAAATCTGTCTTCTGCATTGCAAATTACATGTCATTTCATGAGAAAGAAACATCTTTCATGTACTTGAGCTAAACTCTTAAAATTGCATTGAGCAACTTTCTCTCACTGAGAAAGAAGCTTTTCAGCATCTGTGGCCTTGGATTCTCTTCATTTGCTTAGCTGCACTAACATAGCTTTTAGTGTGCTCAGAAGCTCCAAAACAGTGATTCTGAGCATTGAAGCTCAAACATAACTTTCTTTGCAAAAAAGCTCTAACTCATGAAAATCTGTCTTCTGCATTGCAAATTACATGTCATTTCATGAGAAAGAAACATCTTTCATGTACTTGAGCTAAACTCTTAAAATTGCATTGAGCAAGTTTCTCTCACTGAGAAAGAAGCTTTTCAGCATCTGTGGCCTTGGATTCTCTTCATTTGCTTAGCTGCACTAACATAGCTTTTAGTGTGCTCAGAAGCTCCAAAACAGTGATTCTGAGCATTGAAGCTCAAACATAACTTTCTTTGCAAAAAAGCTCTAACTCATGAAAATCTGTCTTCTGCATTGCAAATTACATGTCATTTCATGAGAAAGAAACATCTTTCATGTACTTGAGCTAACTCTTAAAATTGCATTGAGCAACTTTCTCTCACTGAGAAATAAGCTTTTCAGCATCTGTGGCCTTGGATTCTCTTCATTTGCTTAGCTGCACTAACATAGCTTTTAGTGTGCTCAGAAGCTCCAAAACAGTGATTCTGAGCCATTGAAGCTCAAACATAACTTTCTTTGCAAAAAAGCTCTAACTCATGAAAATCTGTCTTCTGCATTGCAAATTACATGTCATTTCATGAGAAAGAAACATCTTTCATGTACTTGAGCTAACTCTTAAAATTGCATTGAGCAACTTTCTCTCACTGAGAAAGAAGCTTTTCAGCATCTGTGGCCTTGGATTCTCTTCATTTGCTTAGCTGCACTAACATAGCTTTTAGTGTGCTCAGAAGCTCCAAAACAGTGATTCTGAGCATTGAAGCTCAAACATAACTTTCTTTGCAAAAAAGCTCTAACTCATGAAAATCTGTCTTCTGCATTGCAAATTACATGTCATTTCATGAGAAAGAAACATCTTTCATGTACTTGAGCTAACTCTTAAAATTGCATTGAGCAACGTTTCTCTCACTGAGAAAGAAGCTTTTCAGCATCTGTGGCCTTGGATTCTCTTCATTTGCTTAGCTGCAGTAACATAGCTTTTAGTGTGCTCAGAAGCTCCAAAACAGTGATTCTGAGCATTGAAGCTCAAACATAACTTTCTTTGCAAAAAAGCTCTAACTCATGAAAATCTGTCTTCTGCATTGCAAATTACATGTCATTTCATGAGAAAGAAACATCTTTCATGTACTTGAGCTTAACTCTTAAAATTGCATTGAGCAACTTTCTCTCACTGAGAAAGAAGCTTTTCAGCATCTGTGGCCTTGGATTCTCTTCATTTGCTTAGCTGCACTAACATAGCTTTTAGTGTGCTCAGAAGCTCCAAAACAGTGATTCTGAGCATTGAAGCTCAAACATAACTTTCTTTGCAAAAAAGCTCTAACTCATGAAAATCTGTCTTCTGCATTGCAAATTACATGTCATTTCATGAGAAAGAAACATCTTTCATGTACTTGAGCTTAACTCTTAAAATTGCATTGAGCAACTTTCTCTCACTGAGAAATAAGCTTTTCAGCATCTGTGGCCTTGGATTCTCTTCATTTGCTTTGTTGCACTAACATAGCTTTTAGTGTGCTCAGAAGCTCCAAAACAGTGATTCTGAGCATTGAAGCTCAAACATAACTTTCTTTGCAAAAAAGCTCTAACTCATGAAAATCTGTCTTCTGCATTGCAAATTACATGTCATTTCATGAGAAAGAAACATCTTTCATGTACTTGAGCTAAACTCTTAAAATTGCATTGAGCAAGTTTCTCTCACTGAGAAAGAAGCTTTTCAGCATCTGTGGCCTTGGATTCTCTTCATTTGCTTAGCTGCAGTAACATAGCTTTTAGTGTGCTCAGAAGCTCCAAAACAGTGATTCTGAGCATTGAAGCTCAAACATAACTTTCTTTGCAAAAAAGCTCTAACTCATGAAAATCTGTCTTCTGCATTGCAAATTACATGTCATTTCATGAGAAAGAAACATCTTTCATGTACTTGAGCTTAACTCTTAAAATTGCATTGAGCAACTTTCTCTCACTGAGAAAGAAGCTTTTCAGCATCTGTGGCCTTGGATTCTCTTCATTTGCTTAGCTGCACTAACATAGCTTTTAGTGTGCTCAGAAGCTCCAAAACAGTGATTCTGAGCATTGAAGCTCAAACATAACTTTCTTTGCAAAAAAGCTCTAACTCATGAAAATCTGTCTTCTGCATTGCAAATTACATGTCATTTCATGAGAAAGAAACATCTTTCATGTACTTGAGCTAAACTCTTAAAATTGCAATGAGCAACGTTCTCTCACTGAGAAAGAAGCTTTTCAGCATCTGTGGCCTTGGATTCTCTTCATTTGCTTAGCTGCAGTAACATAGCTTTTAGTGTGCTCAGAAGCTCCAAAACAGTGATTCTGAGCATTGAAGCTCAAACATAACTTTCTTTGCAAAAAAGCTCTAACTCATGAAAATCTGTCTTCTGCATTGCAAATTACATGTCATTTCATGAGAAAGAAACATCTTTCATGTACTTGAGCTAAACTCTTAAAATTGCATTGAGCAACTTTCTCTCACTGAGAAAGAAGCTTTTCAGCATCTGTGGCCTTGGATTCTCTTCATTTGCTTAGCTGCACTAACATAGCTTTTAGTGTGCTCAGAAGCTCCAAAACAGTGATTCTGAGCATTGAAGCTCAAACATAACTTTCTTTGCAAAAAAGCTCTAACTCATGAAAATCTGTCTTCTGCATTGCAAATTACATGTCATTTCATGAGAAAGAAACATCTTTCATGTACTTGAGCTAAACTCTTAAAATTGCATTGAGCAAGTTTCTCTCACTGAGAAAGAAGCTTTTCAGCATCTGTGGCCTTGGATTCTCTTCATTTGCTTAGCTGCAGTAACATAGCTTTTAGTGTGCTCAGAAGCTCCAAAACAGTGATTCTGAGCATTGAAGCTCAAACATAACTTTCTTTGCAAAAAAGCTCTAACTCATGAAAATCTGTCTTCTGCATTGCAAATTACATGTCATTTCATGAGAAAGAAACATCTTTCATGTACTTGAGCTAAACTCTTAAAATTGCATTGAGCAAGTTTCTCTCACTGAGAAAGAAGCTTTTCAGCATCTGTGGCCTTGGATTCTCTTCATTTGCTTAGCTGCAGTAACATAGCTTTTAGTGTGCTCAGAAGCTCCAAAACAGTGATTCTGAGCATTGAAGCTCAAACATAACTTTCTTTGCAAAAAAGCTCTAACTCATGAAAATCTGTCTTCTGCATTGCAAATTACATGTCATTTCATGAGAAAGAAACATCTTTCATGTACTTGAGCTAACTCTTAAAATTGCATTGAGCAACGTTTCTCTCACTGAGAAAGAAGCTTTTCAGCATCTGTGGCCTTGGATTCTCTTCATTTGCTTAGCTGCACTAACATAGCTTTTAGTGTGCTCAGAAGCTCCAAAACAGTGATTCTGAGCATTGAAGCTCAAACATAACTTTCTTTGCAAAAAAGCTCTAACTCATGAAAATCTGTCTTCTGCATTGCAAATTACATGTCATTTCATGAGAAAGAAACATCTTTCATGTACTTGAGCTAAACTCTTAAAATTGCATTGAGCAAGTTTCTCTCACTGAGAAAGAAGCTTTTCAGCATCTGTGGCCTTGGATTCTCTTCATTTGCTTAGCTGCAGTAACATAGCTTTTAGTGTGCTCAGAAGCTCCAAAACAGTGATTCTGAGCATTGAAGCTCAAACATAACTTTCTTTGCAAAAAAGCTCTAACTCATGAAAATCTGTCTTCTGCATTGCAAATTACATGTCATTTCATGAGAAAGAAACATCTTTCATGTACTTGAGCTAACTCTTAAAATTGCATTGAGCAAGTTTCTCTCACTGAGAAAGAAGCTTTTCAGCATCTGTGGCCTTGGATTCTCTTCATTTGCTTAGCTGCACTAACATAGCTTTTAGTGTGCTCAGAAGCTCCAAAACAGTGATTCTGAGCATTGAAGCTCAAACATAACTTTCTTTGCAAAAAAGCTCTAACTCATGAAAATCTGTCTTCTGCATTGCAAATTACATGTCATTTCATGAGAAAGAAACATCTTTCATGTACTTGAGCTAAACTCTTAAAATTGCATTGAGCAAGTTTCTCTCACTGAGAAAGAAGCTTTTCAGCATCTGTGGCCTTGGATTCTCTTCATTTGCTTAGCTGCACTAACATAGCTTTTAGTGTGCTCAGAAGCTCCAAAACAGTGATTCTGAGCATTGAAGCTCAAACATAACTTTCTTTGCAAAAAAGCTCTAACTCATGAAAATCTGTCTTCTGCATTGCAAATTACATGTCATTTCATGAGAAAGAAACATCTTTCATGTACTTGAGCTAACTCTTAAAATTGCATTGAGCAACTTTCTCTCACTGAGAAATAAGCTTTTCAGCATCTGTGGCCTTGGATTCTCTTCATTTGCTTAGCTGCACTAACATAGCTTTTAGTGTGCTCAGAAGCTCCAAAACAGTGATTCTGAGCATTGAAGCTCAAACATAACTTTCTTTGCAAAAAAGCTCTAACTCATGAAAATCTGTCTTCTGCATTGCAAATTACATGTCATTTCATGAGAAAGAAACATCTTTCATGTACTTGAGCTAACTCTTAAAATTGCATTGAGCAACGTTTCTCTCACTGAGAAAGAAGCTTTTCAGCATCTGTGGCCTTGGATTCTCTTCATTTGCTTAGCTGCACGTAACATAGCTTTTAGTGTGCTCAGAAGCTCCAAAACAGTGATTCTGAGCATTGAAGCTCAAACATAACTTTCTTTGCAAAAAAGCTCTAACTCATGAAAATCTGTCTTCTGCATTGCAAATTACATGTCATTTCATGAGAAAGAAACATCTTTCATGTACTTGAGCTTAACTCTTAAAATGCATTGAGCAACTTTCTCTCACTGAGAAAGAAGCTTTTCAGCATCTGTGGCCTTGGATTCTCTTCATTTGCTTAGCTGCACTAACATAGCTTTTAGTGTGCTCAGAAGCTCCAAAACAGTGATTCTGAGCATTGAAGCTCAAACATAACTTTCTTTGCAAAAAAGCTCTAACTCATGAAAATCTGTCTTCTGCATTGCAAATTACATGTCATTTCATGAGAAAGAAACATCTTTCATGTACTTGAGCTAAACTCTTAAAATTGCATTGAGCAAGTTTCTCTCACTGAGAAAGAAGCTTTTCAGCATCTGTGGCCTTGGATTCTCTTCATTTGCTTAGCTGCAGTAACATAGCTTTTAGTGTGCTCAGAAGCTCCAAAACAGTGATTCTGAGCATTGAAGCTCAAACATAACTTTCTTTGCAAAAAAGCTCTAACTCATGAAAATCTGTCTTCTGCATTGCAAATTACATGTCATTTCATGAGAAAGAAACATCTTTCATGTACTTGAGCTAACTCTTAAAATTGCATTGAGCAAGTTTCTCTCACTGAGAAAGAAGCTTTTCAGCATCTGTGGCCTTGGATTCTCTTCATTTGCTTAGCTGCACTAACATAGCTTTTAGTGTGCTCAGAAGCTCCAAAACAGTGATTCTGAGCATTGAAGCTCAAACATAACTTTCTTTGCAAAAAAGCTCTAACTCATGAAAATCTGTCTTCTGCATTGCAAATTACATGTCATTTCATGAGAAAGAAACATCTTTCATGTACTTGAGCTAACTCTTAAAATTGCATTGAGCAAGTTTCTCTCACTGAGAAAGAAGCTTTTCAGCATCTGTGGCCTTGGATTCTCTTCATTTGCTTAGCTGCAGTAACATAGCTTTTAGTGTGCTCAGAAGCTCCAAAACAGTGATTCTGAGCATTGAAGCTCAAACATAACTTTCTTTGCAAAAAAGCTCTAACTCATGAAAATCTGTCTTCTGCATTGCAAATTACATGTCATTTCATGAGAAAGAAACATCTTTCATGTACTTGAGCTAAACTCTTAAAATTGCATTGAGCAAGTTTCTCTCACTGAGAAAGAAGCTTTTCAGCATCTGTGGCCTTGGATTCTCTTCATTTGCTTAGCTGCAGTAACATAGCTTTTAGTGTGCTCAGAAGCTCCAAAACAGTGATTCTGAGCATTGAAGCTCAAACATAACTTTCTTTGCAAAAAAGCTCTAACTCATGAAAATCTGTCTTCTGCATTGCAAATTACATGTCATTTCATGAGAAAGAAACATCTTTCATGTACTTGAGCTAAACTCTTAAAATTGCATTGAGCAACTTTCTCTCACTGAGAAATAAGCTTTTCAGCATCTGTGGCCTTGGATTCTCTTCATTTGCTTAGCTGCACTAACATAGCTTTTAGTGTGCTCAGAAGCTCCAAAACAGTGATTCTGAGCATTGAAGCTCAAACATAACTTTCTTTGCAAAAAAGCTCTAACTCATGAAAATCTGTCTTCTGCATTGCAAATTACATGTCATTTCATGAGAAAGAAACATCTTTCATGTACTTGAGCTAACTCTTAAAATTGCATTGAGCAAGTTTCTCTCACTGAGAAAGAAGCTTTTCAGCATCTGTGGCCTTGGATTCTCTTCATTTGCTTAGCTGCACTAACATAGCTTTTAGTGTGCTCAGAAGCTCCAAAACAGTGATTCTGAGCATTGAAGCTCAAACATAACTTTCTTTGCAAAAAAGCTCTAACTCATGAAAATCTGTCTTCTGCATTGCAAATTACATGTCATTTCATGAGAAAGAAACATCTTTCATGTACTTGAGCTAAACTCTTAAAATTGCATTGAGCAAGTTTCTCTCACTGAGAAAGAAGCTTTTCAGCATCTGTGGCCTTGGATTCTCTTCATTTGCTTAGCTGCAGTAACATAGCTTTTAGTGTGCTCAGAAGCTCCAAAACAGTGATTCTGAGCATTGAAGCTCAAACATAACTTTCTTTGCAAAAAAGCTCTAACTCATGAAAATCTGTCTTCTGCATTGCAAATTACATGTCATTTCATGAGAAAGAAACATCTTTCATGTACTTGAGCTTAACTCTTAAAAATGCATTGAGCAACTTTCTCTCACTGAGAAATAAGCTTTTCAGCATCTGTGGCCTTGGATTCTCTTCATTTGCTTAGCTTGCACTAACATAGCTTTTAGTGTGCTCAGAAGCTCCAAAACAGTGATTCTGAGCATTGAAGCTCAAACATAACTTTCTTTGCAAAAAAGCTCTAACTCATGAAAATCTGTCTTCTGCATTGCAAATTACATGTCATTTCATGAGAAAGAAACATCTTTCATGTACTTGAGCTTAACTCTTAAAATTGCATTGAGCAAGTTTCTCTCACTGAGAAAGAAGCTTTTCAGCATCTGTGGCCTTGGATTCTCTTCATTTGCTTAGCTGCAGTAACATAGCTTTTAGTGTGCTCAGAAGCTCCAAAACAGTGATTCTGAGCATTGAAGCTCAAACATAACTTTCTTTGCAAAAAAGCTCTAACTCATGAAAATCTGTCTTCTGCATTGCAAATTACATGTCATTTCATGAGAAAGAAACATCTTTCATGTACTTGAGCTAACTCTTAAAATTGCATTGAGCAAGTTTCTCTCACTGAGAAAGAAGCTTTTCAGCATCTGTGGCCTTGGATTCTCTTCATTTGCTTAGCTGCAGTAACATAGCTTTTAGTGTGCTCAGAAGCTCCAAAACAGTGATTCTGAGCATTGAAGCTCAAACATAACTTTCTTTGCAAAAAAGCTCTAACTCATGAAAATCTGTCTTCTGCATTGCAAATTACATGTCATTTCATGAGAAAGAAACATCTTTCATGTACTTGAGCTTAACTCTTAAAATTGCATTGAGCAAGTTTCTCTCACTGAGAAAGAAGCTTTTCAGCATCTGTGGCCTTGGATTCTCTTCATTTGCTTTGTTGCACTAACATAGCTTTTAGTGTGCTCAGAAGCTCCAAAACAGTGATTCTGAGCATTGAAGCTCAAACATAACTTTCTTTGCAAAAAAGCTCTAACTCATGAAAATCTGTCTTCTGCATTGCAAATTACATGTCATTTCATGAGAAAGAAACATCTTTCATGTACTTGAGCTAAACTCTTAAAATTGCATTGAGCAAGTTTCTCTCACTGAGAAAGAAGCTTTTCAGCATCTGTGGCCTTGGATTCTCTTCATTTGCTTAGCTGCAGTAACATAGCTTTTAGTGTGCTCAGAAGCTCCAAAACAGTGATTCTGAGCATTGAAGCTCAAACATAACTTTCTTTGCAAAAAAGCTCTAACTCATGAAAATCTGTCTTCTGCATTGCAAATTACATGTCATTTCATGAGAAAGAAACATCTTTCATGTACTTGAGCTTAACTCTTAAAATTGCATTGAGCAACTTTCTCTCACTGAGAAAGAAGCTTTTCAGCATCTGTGGCCTTGGATTCTCTTCATTTGCTTAGCTGCACTAACATAGCTTTTAGTGTGCTCAGAAGCTCCAAAACAGTGATTCTGAGCATTGAAGCTCAAACATAACTTTCTTTGCAAAAAAGCTCTAACTCATGAAAATCTGTCTTCTGCATTGCAAATTACATGTCATTTCATGAGAAAGAAACATCTTTCATGTACTTGAGCTAAACTCTTAAAATTGCATTGAGCAAGTTTCTCTCACTGAGAAAGAAGCTTTTCAGCATCTGTGGCCTTGGATTCTCTTCATTTGCTTAGCTGCAGTAACATAGCTTTTAGTGTGCTCAGAAGCTCCAAAACAGTGATTCTGAGCATTGAAGCTCAAACATAACTTTCTTTGCAAAAAAGCTCTAACTCATGAAAATCTGTCTTCTGCATTGCAAATTACATGTCATTTCATGAGAAAGAAACATCTTTCATGTACTTGAGCTTAACTCTTAAAATTGCATTGAGCAACTTTCTCTCACTGAGAAAGAAGCTTTTCAGCATCTGTGGCCTTGGATTCTCTTCATTTGCTTTGTTGCACTAACATAGCTTTTAGTGTGCTCAGAAGCTCCAAAACAGTGATTCTGAGCATTGAAGCTCAAACATAACTTTCTTTGCAAAAAAGCTCTAACTCATGAAAATCTGTCTTCTGCATTGCAAATTACATGTCATTTCATGAGAAAGAAACATCTTTCATGTACTTGAGCTAACTCTTAAAATTGCATTGAGCAAGTTTCTCTCACTGAGAAAGAAGCTTTTCAGCATCTGTGGCCTTGGATTCTCTTCATTTGCTTAGCTGCAGTAACATAGCTTTTAGTGTGCTCAGAAGCTCCAAAACAGTGATTCTGAGCATTGAAGCTCAAACATAACTTTCTTTGCAAAAAAGCTCTAACTCATGAAAATCTGTCTTCTGCATTGCAAATTACATGTCATTTCATGAGAAAGAAACATCTTTCATGTACTTGAGCTAACTCTTAAAATTGCATTGAGCAAGTTTCTCTCACTGAGAAAGAAGCTTTTCAGCATCTGTGGCCTTGGATTCTCTTCATTTGCTTAGCTGCAGTAACATAGCTTTTAGTGTGCTCAGAAGCTCCAAAACAGTGATTCTGAGCATTGAAGCTCAAACATAACTTTCTTTGCAAAAAAGCTCTAACTCATGAAAATCTGTCTTCTGCATTGCAAATTACATGTCATTTCATGAGAAAGAAACATCTTTCATGTACTTGAGCTAACTCTTAAAATTGCATTGAGCAAGTTTCTCTCACTGAGAAAGAAGCTTTTCAGCATCTGTGGCCTTGGATTCTCTTCATTTGCTTAGCTGCAGTAACATAGCTTTTAGTGTGCTCAGAAGCTCCAAAACAGTGATTCTGAGCATTGAAGCTCAAACATAACTTTCTTTGCAAAAAAGCTCTAACTCATGAAAATCTGTCTTCTGCATTGCAAATTACATGTCATTTCATGAGAAAGAAACATCTTTCATGTACTTGAGCTAAACTCTTAAAATTGCATTGAGCAAGTTTCTCTCACTGAGAAAGAAGCTTTTCAGCATCTGTGGCCTTGGATTCTCTTCATTTGCTTAGCTGCAGTAACATAGCTTTTAGTGTGCTCAGAAGCTCCAAAACAGTGATTCTGAGCATTGAAGCTCAAACATAACTTTCTTTGCAAAAAAGCTCTAACTCATGAAAATCTGTCTTCTGCATTGCAAATTACATGTCATTTCATGAGAAAGAAACATCTTTCATGTACTTGAGCTAAACTCTTAAAATTGCATTGAGCAAGTTTCTCTCACTGAGAAAGAAGCTTTTCAGCATCTGTGGCCTTGGATTCTCTTCATTTGCTTAGCTGCAGTAACATAGCTTTTAGTGTGCTCAGAAGCTCCAAAACAGTGATTCTGAGCATTGAAGCTCAAACATAACTTTCTTTGCAAAAAAGCTCTAACTCATGAAAATCTGTCTTCTGCATTGCAAATTACATGTCATTTCATGAGAAAGAAACATCTTTCATGTACTTGAGCTAAACTCTTAAAATTGCATTGAGCAAGTTTCTCTCACTGAGAAAGAAGCTTTTCAGCATCTGTGGCCTTGGATTCTCTTCATTTGCTTAGCTGCAGTAACATAGCTTTTAGTGTGCTCAGAAGCTCCAAAA
The DNA here is from genome assembly GCA_029620275.1 of Acrossocheilus wenchowensis. Lineage (NCBI taxonomy): Eukaryota > Metazoa > Chordata > Actinopteri > Cypriniformes > Cyprinidae > Acrossocheilus > Acrossocheilus wenchowensis. The sequence continues at coordinate 23,721,800 of CM056151.1, forward strand.
CAGTGATTCTGAGCATTGAAGCTCAAACATAACTTTCTTTGCAAAAAAGCTCTAACTCATGAAAATCTGTCTTCTGCATTGCAAATTACATGTCATTTCATGAGAAAGAAACATCTTTCATGTACTTGAGCTAACTCTTAAAATTGCATTGAGCAAGTTTCTCTCACTGAGAAAGAAGCTTTTCAGCATCTGTGGCCTTGGATTCTCTTCATTTGCTTAGCTGCAGTAACATAGCTTTTAGTGTGCTCAGAAGCTCCAAAACAGTGATTCTGAGCATTGAAGCTCAAACATAACTTTCTTTGCAAAAAAGCTCTAACTCATGAAAATCTGTCTTCTGCATTGCAAATTACATGTCATTTCATGAGAAAGAAACATCTTTCATGTACTTGAGCTAAACTCTTAAAATTGCATTGAGCAAGTTTCTCTCACTGAGAAAGAAGCTTTTCAGCATCTGTGGCCTTGGATTCTCTTCATTTGCTTAGCTGCAGTAACATAGCTTTTAGTGTGCTCAGAAGCTCCAAAACAGTGATTCTGAGCATTGAAGCTCAAACATAACTTTCTTTGCAAAAAAGCTCTAACTCATGAAAATCTGTCTTCTGCATTGCAAATTACATGTCATTTCATGAGAAAGAAACATCTTTCATGTACTTGAGCTAAACTCTTAAAATTGCATTGAGCAAGTTTCTCTCACTGAGAAAGAAGCTTTTCAGCATCTGTGGCCTTGGATTCTCTTCATTTGCTTAGCTGCAGTAACATAGCTTTTAGTGTGCTCAGAAGCTCCAAAACAGTGATTCTGAGCATTGAAGCTCAAACATAACTTTCTTTGCAAAAAAGCTCTAACTCATGAAAATCTGTCTTCTGCATTGCAAATTACATGTCATTTCATGAGAAAGAAACATCTTTCATGTACTTGAGCTAAACTCTTAAAATTGCATTGAGCAAGTTTCTCTCACTGAGAAAGAAGCTTTTCAGCATCTGTGGCCTTGGATTCTCTTCATTTGCTTAGCTGCAGTAACATAGCTTTTAGTGTGCTCAGAAGCTCCAAAACAGTGATTCTGAGCATTGAAGCTCAAACATAACTTTCTTTGCAAAAAAGCTCTAACTCATGAAAATCTGTCTTCTGCATTGCAAATTACATGTCATTTCATGAGAAAGAAACATCTTTCATGTACTTGAGCTAAACTCTTAAAATTGCATTGAGCAAGTTTCTCTCACTGAGAAAGAAGCTTTTCAGCATCTGTGGCCTTGGATTCTCTTCATTTGCTTAGCTGCAGTAACATAGCTTTTAGTGTGCTCAGAAGCTCCAAAACAGTGATTCTGAGCATTGAAGCTCAAACATAACTTTCTTTGCAAAAAAGCTCTAACTCATGAAAATCTGTCTTCTGCATTGCAAATTACATGTCATTTCATGAGAAAGAAACATCTTTCATGTACTTGAGCTAAACTCTTAAAATTGCATTGAGCAAGTTTCTCTCACTGAGAAAGAAGCTTTTCAGCATCTGTGGCCTTGGATTCTCTTCATTTGCTTAGCTGCAGTAACATAGCTTTTAGTGTGCTCAGAAGCTCCAAAACAGTGATTCTGAGCATTGAAGCTCAAACATAACTTTCTTTGCAAAAAAGCTCTAACTCATGAAAATCTGTCTTCTGCATTGCAAATTACATGTCATTTCATGAGAAAGAAACATCTTTCATGTACTTGAGCTAACTCTTAAAATTGCATTGAGCAAGTTTCTCTCACTGAGAAAGAAGCTTTTCAGCATCTGTGGCCTTGGATTCTCTTCATTTGCTTAGCTGCAGTAACATAGCTTTTAGTGTGCTCAGAAGCTCCAAAACAGTGATTCTGAGCATTGAAGCTCAAACATAACTTTCTTTGCAAAAAAGCTCTAACTCATGAAAATCTGTCTTCTGCATTGCAAATTACATGTCATTTCATGAGAAAGAAACATCTTTCATGTACTTGAGCTAACTCTTAAAATTGCATTGAGCAAGTTTCTCTCACTGAGAAAGAAGCTTTTCAGCATCTGTGGCCTTGGATTCTCTTCATTTGCTTAGCTGCACTAACATAGCTTTTAGTGTGCTCAGAAGCTCCAAAACAGTGATTCTGAGCATTGAAGCTCAAACATAACTTTCTTTGCAAAAAAGCTCTAACTCATGAAAATCTGTCTTCTGCATTGCAAATTACATGTCATTTCATGAGAAAGAAACATCTTTCATGTACTTGAGCTAACTCTTAAAATTGCATTGAGCAAGTTTCTCTCACTGAGAAAGAAGCTTTTCAGCATCTGTGGCCTTGGATTCTCTTCATTTGCTTAGCTGCAGTAACATAGCTTTTAGTGTGCTCAGAAGCTCCAAAACAGTGATTCTGAGCATTGAAGCTCAAACATAACTTTCTTTGCAAAAAAGCTCTAACTCATGAAAATCTGTCTTCTGCATTGCAAATTACATGTCATTTCATGAGAAAGAAACATCTTTCATGTACTTGAGCTAAACTCTTAAAATTGCATTGAGCAAGTTTCTCTCACTGAGAAAGAAGCTTTTCAGCATCTGTGGCCTTGGATTCTCTTCATTTGCTTAGCTGCAGTAACATAGCTTTTAGTGTGCTCAGAAGCTCCAAAACAGTGATTCTGAGCATTGAAGCTCAAACATAACTTTCTTTGCAAAAAAGCTCTAACTCATGAAAATCTGTCTTCTGCATTGCAAATTACATGTCATTTCATGAGAAAGAAACATCTTTCATGTACTTGAGCTAACTCTTAAAATTGCATTGAGCAAGTTTCTCTCACTGAGAAAGAAGCTTTTCAGCATCTGTGGCCTTGGATTCTCTTCATTTGCTTAGCTGCAGTAACATAGCTTTTAGTGTGCTCAGAAGCTCCAAAACAGTGATTCTGAGCATTGAAGCTCAAACATAACTTTCTTTGCAAAAAAGCTCTAACTCATGAAAATCTGTCTTCTGCATTGCAAATTACATGTCATTTCATGAGAAAGAAACATCTTTCATGTACTTGAGCTAACTCTTAAAATTGCATTGAGCAAGTTTCTCTCACTGAGAAAGAAGCTTTTCAGCATCTGTGGCCTTGGATTCTCTTCATTTGCTTAGCTGCAGTAACATAGCTTTTAGTGTGCTCAGAAGCTCCAAAACAGTGATTCTGAGCATTGAAGCTCAAACATAACTTTCTTTGCAAAAAAGCTCTAACTCATGAAAATCTGTCTTCTGCATTGCAAATTACATGTCATTTCATGAGAAAGAAACATCTTTCATGTACTTGAGCTAAACTCTTAAAATTGCATTGAGCAAGTTTCTCTCACTGAGAAAGAAGCTTTTCAGCATCTGTGGCCTTGGATTCTCTTCATTTGCTTAGCTGCAGTAACATAGCTTTTAGTGTGCTCAGAAGCTCCAAAACAGTGATTCTGAGCATTGAAGCTCAAACATAACTTTCTTTGCAAAAAAGCTCTAACTCATGAAAATCTGTCTTCTGCATTGCAAATTACATGTCATTTCATGAGAAAGAAACATCTTTCATGTACTTGAGCTAAACTCTTAAAATTGCATTGAGCAAGTTTCTCTCACTGAGAAAGAAGCTTTTCAGCATCTGTGGCCTTGGATTCTCTTCATTTGCTTAGCTGCAGTAACATAGCTTTTAGTGTGCTCAGAAGCTCCAAAACAGTGATTCTGAGCATTGAAGCTCAAACATAACTTTCTTTGCAAAAAAGCTCTAACTCATGAAAATCTGTCTTCTGCATTGCAAATTACATGTCATTTCATGAGAAAGAAACATCTTTCATGTACTTGAGCTAACTCTTAAAATTGCATTGAGCAAGTTTCTCTCACTGAGAAAGAAGCTTTTCAGCATCTGTGGCCTTGGATTCTCTTCATTTGCTTAGCTGCACTAACATAGCTTTTAGTGTGCTCAGAAGCTCCAAAACAGTGATTCTGAGCATTGAAGCTCAAACATAACTTTCTTTGCAAAAAAGCTCTAACTCATGAAAATCTGTCTTCTGCATTGCAAATTACATGTCATTTCATGAGAAAGAAACATCTTTCATGTACTTGAGCTAAACTCTTAAAATTGCATTGAGCAAGTTTCTCTCACTGAGAAAGAAGCTTTTCAGCATCTGTGGCCTTGGATTCTCTTCATTTGCTTAGCTGCAGTAACATAGCTTTTAGTGTGCTCAGAAGCTCCAAAACAGTGATTCTGAGCATTGAAGCTCAAACATAACTTTCTTTGCAAAAAAGCTCTAACTCATGAAAATCTGTCTTCTGCATTGCAAATTACATGTCATTTCATGAGAAAGAAACATCTTTCATGTACTTGAGCTAAACTCTTAAAATTGCATTGAGCAAGTTTCTCTCACTGAGAAAGAAGCTTTTCAGCATCTGTGGCCTTGGATTCTCTTCATTTGCTTAGCTGCAGTAACATAGCTTTTAGTGTGCTCAGAAGCTCCAAAACAGTGATTCTGAGCATTGAAGCTCAAACATAACTTTCTTTGCAAAAAAGCTCTAACTCATGAAAATCTGTCTTCTGCATTGCAAATTACATGTCATTTCATGAGAAAGAAACATCTTTCATGTACTTGAGCTTAACTCTTAAAATTGCATTGAGCAACTTTCTCTCACTGAGAAAGAAGCTTTTCAGCATCTGTGGCCTTGGATTCTCTTCATTTGCTTAGCTTGCACTAACATAGCTTTTAGTGTGCTCAGAAGCTCCAAAACAGTGATTCTGAGCATTGAAGCTCAAACATAACTTTCTTTGCAAAAAAGCTCTAACTCATGAAAATCTGTCTTCTGCATTGCAAATTACATGTCATTTCATGAGAAAGAAACATCTTTCATGTACTTGAGCTAAACTCTTAAAATTGCATTGAGCAAGTTTCTCTCACTGAGAAAGAAGCTTTTCAGCATCTGTGGCCTTGGATTCTCTTCATTTGCTTAGCTGCAGTAACATAGCTTTTAGTGTGCTCAGAAGCTCCAAAACAGTGATTCTGAGCATTGAAGCTCAAACATAACTTTCTTTGCAAAAAAGCTCTAACTCATGAAAATCTGTCTTCTGCATTGCAAATTACATGTCATTTCATGAGAAAGAAACATCTTTCATGTACTTGAGCTAAACTCTTAAAATTGCATTGAGCAAGTTTCTCTCACTGAGAAAGAAGCTTTTCAGCATCTGTGGCCTTGGATTCTCTTCATTTGCTTAGCTGCACTAACATAGCTTTTAGTGTGCTCAGAAGCTCCAAAACAGTGATTCTGAGCATTGAAGCTCAAACATAACTTTCTTTGCAAAAAAGCTCTAACTCATGAAAATCTGTCTTCTGCATTGCAAATTACATGTCATTTCATGAGAAAGAAACATCTTTCATGTACTTGAGCTAAACTCTTAAAATTGCATTGAGCAAGTTTCTCTCACTGAGAAAGAAGCTTTTCAGCATCTGTGGCCTTGGATTCTCTTCATTTGCTTAGCTGCAGTAACATAGCTTTTAGTGTGCTCAGAAGCTCCAAAACAGTGATTCTGAGCATTGAAGCTCAAACATAACTTTCTTTGCAAAAAAGCTCTAACTCATGAAAATCTGTCTTCTGCATTGCAAATTACATGTCATTTCATGAGAAAGAAACATCTTTCATGTACTTGAGCTAAACTCTTAAAATTGCATTGAGCAAGTTTCTCTCACTGAGAAAGAAGCTTTTCAGCATCTGTGGCCTTGGATTCTCTTCATTTGCTTAGCTGCAGTAACATAGCTTTTAGTGTGCTCAGAAGCTCCAAAACAGTGATTCTGAGCATTGAAGCTCAAACATAACTTTCTTTGCAAAAAAGCTCTAACTCATGAAAATCTGTCTTCTGCATTGCAAATTACATGTCATTTCATGAGAAAGAAACATCTTTCATGTACTTGAGCTAAACTCTTAAAATTGCATTGAGCAAGTTTCTCTCACTGAGAAAGAAGCTTTTCAGCATCTGTGGCCTTGGATTCTCTTCATTTGCTTAGCTGCAGTAACATAGCTTTTAGTGTGCTCAGAAGCTCCAAAACAGTGATTCTGAGCATTGAAGCTCAAACATAACTTTCTTTGCAAAAAAGCTCTAACTCATGAAAATCTGTCTTCTGCATTGCAAATTACATGTCATTTCATGAGAAAGAAACATCTTTCATGTACTTGAGCTAAACTCTTAAAATTGCATTGAGCAAGTTTCTCTCACTGAGAAAGAAGCTTTTCAGCATCTGTGGCCTTGGATTCTCTTCATTTGCTTAGCTGCAGTAACATAGCTTTTAGTGTGCTCAGAAGCTCCAAAACAGTGATTCTGAGCATTGAAGCTCAAACATAACTTTCTTTGCAAAAAAGCTCTAACTCATGAAAATCTGTCTTCTGCATTGCAAATTACATGTCATTTCATGAGAAAGAAACATCTTTCATGTACTTGAGCTAAACTCTTAAAATTGCATTGAGCAAGTTTCTCTCACTGAGAAAGAAGCTTTTCAGCATCTGTGGCCTTGGATTCTCTTCATTTGCTTAGCTGCAGTAACATAGCTTTTAGTGTGCTCAGAAGCTCCAAAACAGTGATTCTGAGCATTGAAGCTCAAACATAACTTTCTTTGCAAAAAAGCTCTAACTCATGAAAATCTGTCTTCTGCATTGCAAATTACATGTCATTTCATGAGAAAGAAACATCTTTCATGTACTTGAGCTAAACTCTTAAAATTGCATTGAGCAAGTTTCTCTCACTGAGAAAGAAGCTTTTCAGCATCTGTGGCCTTGGATTCTCTTCATTTGCTTAGCTGCAGTAACATAGCTTTTAGTGTGCTCAGAAGCTCCAAAACAGTGATTCTGAGCATTGAAGCTCAAACATAACTTTCTTTGCAAAAAAGCTCTAACTCATGAAAATCTGTCTTCTGCATTGCAAATTACATGTCATTTCATGAGAAAGAAACATCTTTCATGTACTTGAGCTAAACTCTTAAAATTGCATTGAGCAAGTTTCTCTCACTGAGAAAGAAGCTTTTCAGCATCTGTGGCCTTGGATTCTCTTCATTTGCTTAGCTGCAGTAACATAGCTTTTAGTGTGCTCAGAAGCTCCAAAACAGTGATTCTGAGCATTGAAGCTCAAACATAACTTTCTTTGCAAAAAAGCTCTAACTCATGAAAATCTGTCTTCTGCATTGCAAATTACATGTCATTTCATGAGAAAGAAACATCTTTCATGTACTTGAGCTAAACTCTTAAAATTGCATTGAGCAAGTTTCTCTCACTGAGAAAGAAGCTTTTCAGCATCTGTGGCCTTGGATTCTCTTCATTTGCTTAGCTGCAGTAACATAGCTTTTAGTGTGCTCAGAAGCTCCAAAACAGTGATTCTGAGCATTGAAGCTCAAACATAACTTTCTTTGCAAAAAAGCTCTAACTCATGAAAATCTGTCTTCTGCATTGCAAATTACATGTCATTTCATGAGAAAGAAACATCTTTCATGTACTTGAGCTAAACTCTTAAAATTGCATTGAGCAAGTTTCTCTCACTGAGAAAGAAGCTTTTCAGCATCTGTGGCCTTGGATTCTCTTCATTTGCTTAGCTGCAGTAACATAGCTTTTAGTGTGCTCAGAAGCTCCAAAACAGTGATTCTGAGCATTGAAGCTCAAACATAACTTTCTTTGCAAAAAAGCTCTAACTCATGAAAATCTGTCTTCTGCATTGCAAATTACATGTCATTTCATGAGAAAGAAACATCTTTCATGTACTTGAGCTAAACTCTTAAAATTGCATTGAGCAAGTTTCTCTCACTGAGAAAGAAGCTTTTCAGCATCTGTGGCCTTGGATTCTCTTCATTTGCTTAGCTGCACTAACATAGCTTTTAGTGTGCTCAGAAGCTCCAAAACAGTGATTCTGAGCATTGAAGCTCAAACATAACTTTCTTTGCAAAAAAGCTCTAACTCATGAAAATCTGTCTTCTGCATTGCAAATTACATGTCATTTCATGAGAAAGAAACATCTTTCATGTACTTGAGCTAAACTCTTAAAATTGCATTGAGCAAGTTTCTCTCACTGAGAAAGAAGCTTTTCAGCATCTGTGGCCTTGGATTCTCTTCATTTGCTTTGTTGCACTAACATAGCTTTTAGTGTGCTCAGAAGCTCCAAAACAGTGATTCTGAGCATTGAAGCTCAAACATAACTTTCTTTGCAAAAAAGCTCTAACTCATGAAAATCTGTCTTCTGCATTGCAAATTACATGTCATTTCATGAGAAAGAAACATCTTTCATGTACTTGAGCTTAACTCTTAAAATTGCATTGAGCAACTTTCTCTCACTGAGAAAGAAGCTTTTCAGCATCTGTGGCCTTGGATTCTCTTCATTTGCTTAGCTGCAGTAACATAGCTTTTAGTGTGCTCAGAAGCTCCAAAACAGTGATTCTGAGCATTGAAGCTCAAACATAACTTTCTTTGCAAAAAAGCTCTAACTCATGAAAATCTGTCTTCTGCATTGCAAATTACATGTCATTTCATGAGAAAGAAACATCTTTCATGTACTTGAGCTAACTCTTAAAATTGCATTGAGCAACTTTCTCTCACTGAGAAAGAAGCTTTTCAGCATCTGTGGCCTTGGATTCTCTTCATTTGCTTAGCTGCACGTAACATAGCTTTTAGTGTGCTCAGAAGCTCCAAAACAGTGATTCTGAGCATTGAAGCTCAAACATAACTTTCTTTGCAAAAAAGCTCTAACTCATGAAAATCTGTCTTCTGCATTGCAAATTACATGTCATTTCATGAGAAAGAAACATCTTTCATGTACTTGAGCTAAACTCTTAAAATTGCATTGAGCAAGTTTCTCTCACTGAGAAAGAAGCTTTTCAGCATCTGTGGCCTTGGATTCTCTTCATTTGCTTAGCTGCACTAACATAGCTTTTAGTGTGCTCAGAAGCTCCAAAACAGTGATTCTGACCATTGAAGCTCAAACATAACTTTCTTTGCAAAAAAGCTCTAACTCATGAAAATCTGTCTTCTGCATTGCAAATTACATGTCATTTCATGAGAAAGAAACATCTTTCATGTACTTGAGCTTAACTCTTAAAATTGCATTGAGCAACGTTTCTCTCACTGAGAAAGAAGCTTTTCAGCATCTGTGGCCTTGGATTCTCTTCATTTGCTTAGCTGCACTAACATAGCTTTTAGTGTGCTCAGAAGCTCCAAAACAGTGATTCTGAGCATTGAAGCTCAAACATAACTTTCTTTGCAAAAAAGCTCTAACTCATGAAAATCTGTCTTCTGCATTGCAAATTACATGTCATTTCATGAGAAAGAAACATCTTTCATGTACTTGAGCTAACTCTTAAAATTGCATTGAGCAAGTTTCTCTCACTGAGAAAGAAGCTTTTCAGCATCTGTGGCCTTGGATTCTCTTCATTTGCTTAGCTGCAGTAACATAGCTTTTAGTGTGCTCAGAAGCTCCAAAACAGTGATTCTGAGCATTGAAGCTCAAACATAACTTTCTTTGCAAAAAAGCTCTAACTCATGAAAATCTGTCTTCTGCATTGCAAATTACATGTCATTTCATGAGAAAGAAACATCTTTCATGTACTTGAGCTAAACTCTTAAAATTGCATTGAGCAAGTTTCTCTCACTGAGAAAGAAGCTTTTCAGCATCTGTGGCCTTGGATTCTCTTCATTTGCTTAGCTGCAGTAACATAGCTTTTAGTGTGCTCAGAAGCTCCAAAACAGTGATTCTGAGCATTGAAGCTCAAACATAACTTTCTTTGCAAAAAAGCTCTAACTCATGAAAATCTGTCTTCTGCATTGCAAATTACATGTCATTTCATGAGAAAGAAACATCTTTCATGTACTTGAGCTAAACTCTTAAAATTGCATTGAGCAAGTTTCTCTCACTGAGAAAGAAGCTTTTCAGCATCTGTGGCCTTGGATTCTCTTCATTTGCTTAGCTGCACTAACATAGCTTTTAGTGTGCTCAGAAGCTCCAAAACAGTGATTCTGAGCATTGAAGCTCAAACATAACTTTCTTTGCAAAAAAGCTCTAACTCATGAAAATCTGTCTTCTGCATTGCAAATTACATGTCATTTCATGAGAAAGAAACATCTTTCATGTACTTGAGCTTAACTCTTAAAATTGCATTGAGCAAGTTTCTCTCACTGAGAAAGAAGCTTTTCAGCATCTGTGGCCTTGGATTCTCTTCATTTGCTTAGCTGCAGTAACATAGCTTTTAGTGTGCTCAGAAGCTCCAAAACAGTGATTCTGAGCATTGAAGCTCAAACATAACTTTCTTTGCAAAAAAGCTCTAACTCATGAAAATCTGTCTTCTGCATTGCAAATTACATGTCATTTCATGAGAAAGAAACATCTTTCATGTACTTGAGCTAAACTCTTAAAATTGCAATGAGCAACGTTCTCTCACTGAGAAAGAAGCTTTTCAGCATCTGTGGCCTTGGATTCTCTTCATTTGCTTAGCTGCAGCTAACATAGCTTTTAGTGTGCTCAGAAGCTCCAAAACAGTGATTCTGAGCATTGAAGCTCAAACATAACTTTCTTTGCAAAAAAGCTCTAACTCATGAAAATCTGTCTTCTGCATTGCAAATTACATGTCATTTCATGAGAAAGAAACATCTTTCATGTACTTGAGCTAAACTCTTAAAATTGCATTGAGCAAGTTTCTCTCACTGAGAAAGAAGCTTTTCAGCATCTGTGGCCTTGGATTCTCTTCATTTGCTTAGCTGCAGTAACATAGCTTTTAGTGTGCTCAGAAGCTCCAAAACAGTGATTCTGAGCATTGAAGCTCAAACATAACTTTCTTTGCAAAAAAGCTCTAACTCATGAAAATCTGTCTTCTGCATTGCAAATTACATGTCATTTCATGAGAAAGAAACATCTTTCATGTACTTGAGCTAAACTCTTAAAATTGCATTGAGCAAGTTTCTCTCACTGAGAAAGAAGCTTTTCAGCATCTGTGGCCTTGGATTCTCTTCATTTGCTTAGCTGCAGTAACATAGCTTTTAGTGTGCTCAGAAGCTCCAAAACAGTGATTCTGAGCATTGAAGCTCAAACATAACTTTCTTTGCAAAAAAGCTCTAACTCATGAAAATCTGTCTTCTGCATTGCAAATTACATGTCATTTCATGAGAAAGAAACATCTTTCATGTACTTGAGCTAAACTCTTAAAATTGCATTGAGCAAGTTTCTCTCACTGAGAAAGAAGCTTTTCAGCATCTGTGGCCTTGGATTCTCTTCATTTGCTTAGCTGCAGTAACATAGCTTTTAGTGTGCTCAGAAGCTCCAAAACAGTGATTCTGAGCATTGAAGCTCAAACATAACTTTCTTTGCAAAAAAGCTCTAACTCATGAAAATCTGTCTTCTGCATTGCAAATTACATGTCATTTCATGAGAAAGAAACATCTTTCATGTACTTGAGCTAACTCTTAAAATTGCATTGAGCAAGTTTCTCTCACTGAGAAAGAAGCTTTTCAGCATCTGTGGCCTTGGATTCTCTTCATTTGCTTAGCTGCACTAACATAGCTTTTAGTGTGCTCAGAAGCTCCAAAACAGTGATTCTGAGCATTGAAGCTCAAACATAACTTTCTTTGCAAAAAAGCTCTAACTCATGAAAATCTGTCTTCTGCATTGCAAATTACATGTCATTTCATGAGAAAGAAACATCTTTCATGTACTTGAGCTAAACTCTTAAAATTGCATTGAGCAAGTTTCTCTCACTGAGAAAGAAGCTTTTCAGCATCTGTGGCCTTGGATTCTCTTCATTTGCTTAGCTGCAGTAACATAGCTTTTAGTGTGCTCAGAAGCTCCAAAACAGTGATTCTGAGCATTGAAGCTCAAACATAACTTTCTTTGCAAAAAAGCTCTAACTCATGAAAATCTGTCTTCTGCATTGCAAATTACATGTCATTTCATGAGAAAGAAACATCTTTCATGTACTTGAGCTAACTCTTAAAATTGCATTGAGCAACTTTCTCTCACTGAGAAAGAAGCTTTTCAGCATCTGTGGCCTTGGATTCTCTTCATTTGCTTAGCTGCAGTAACATAGCTTTTAGTGTGCTCAGAAGCTCCAAAACAGTGATTCTGAGCATTGAAGCTCAAACATAACTTTCTTTGCAAAAAAGCTCTAACTCATGAAAATCTGTCTTCTGCATTGCAAATTACATGTCATTTCATGAGAAAGAAACATCTTTCATGTACTTGAGCTAAACTCTTAAAATTGCATTGAGCAAGTTTCTCTCACTGAGAAAGAAGCTTTTCAGCATCTGTGGCCTTGGATTCTCTTCATTTGCTTAGCTGCAGTAACATAGCTTTTAGTGTGCTCAGAAGCTCCAAAACAGTGATTCTGAGCATTGAAGCTCAAACATAACTTTCTTTGCAAAAAAGCTCTAACTCATGAAAATCTGTCTTCTGCATTGCAAATTACATGTCATTTCATGAGAAAGAAACATCTTTCATGTACTTGAGCTTAACTCTTAAAATTGCATTGAGCAACGTTTCTCTCACTGAGAAAGAAGCTTTTCAGCATCTGTGGCCTTGGATTCTCTTCATTTGCTTAGCTGCACTAACATAGCTTTTAGTGTGCTCAGAAGCTCCAAAACAGTGATTCTGAGCATTGAAGCTCAAACATAACTTTCTTTGCAAAAAAGCTCTAACTCATGAAAATCTGTCTTCTGCATTGCAAATTACATGTCATTTCATGAGAAAGAAACATCTTTCATGTACTTGAGCTAAACTCTTAAAATTGCATTGAGCAAGTTTCTCTCACTGAGAAAGAAGCTTTTCAGCATCTGTGGCCTTGGATTCTCTTCATTTGCTTAGCTGCAGTAACATAGCTTTTAGTGTGCTCAGAAGCTCCAAAACAGTGATTCTGAGCATTGAAGCTCAAACATAACTTTCTTTGCAAAAAAGCTCTAACTCATGAAAATCTGTCTTCTGCATTGCAAATTACATGTCATTTCATGAGAAAGAAACATCTTTCATGTACTTGAGCTAAACTCTTAAAATTGCATTGAGCAACTTTCTCTCACTGAGAAATAAGCTTTTCAGCATCTGTGGCCTTGGATTCTCTTCATTTGCTTAGCTTGCACTAACATAGCTTTTAGTGTGCTCAGAAGCTCCAAAACAGTGATTCTGAGCATTGAAGCTCAAACATAACTTTCTTTGCAAAAAAGCTCTAACTCATGAAAATCTGTCTTCTGCATTGCAAATTACATGTCATTTCATGAGAAAGAAACATCTTTCATGTACTTGAGCTAAACTCTTAAAATTGCATTGAGCAACTTTCTCTCACTGAGAAAGAAGCTTTTCAGCATCTGTGGCCTTGGATTCTCTTCATTTGCTTAGCTGCAGTAACATAGCTTTTAGTGTGCTCAGAAGCTCCAAAACAGTGATTCTGAGCATTGAAGCTCAAACATAACTTTCTTTGCAAAAAAGCTCTAACTCATGAAAATCTGTCTTCTGCATTGCAAATTACATGTCATTTCATGAGAAAGAAACATCTTTCATGTACTTGAGCTAACTCTTAAAATTGCATTGAGCAACTTTCTCTCACTGAGAAAGAAGCTTTTCAGCATCTGTGGCCTTGGATTCTCTTCATTTGCTTAGCTTGCAGTAACATAGCTTTTAGTGTGCTCAGAAGCTCCAAAACAGTGATTCTGAGCATTGAAGCTCAAACATAACTTTCTTTGCAAAAAAGCTCTAACTCATGAAAATCTGTCTTCTGCATTGCAAATTACATGTCATTTCATGAGAAAGAAACATCTTTCATGTACTTGAGCTAAACTCTTAAAATTGCATTGAGCAACTTTCTCTCACTGAGAAAGAAGCTTTTCAGCATCTGTGGCCTTGGATTCTCTTCATTTGCTTAGCTTGCACTAACATAGCTTTTAGTGTGCTCAGAAGCTCCAAAACAGTGATTCTGAGCATTGAAGCTCAAACATAACTTTCTTTGCAAAAAGCTCTAACTCATGAAAATCTGTCTTCTGCATTGCAAATTACATGTCATTTCATGAGAAAGAAACATCTTTCATGTACTTGAGCTAAACTCTTAAAATTGCATTGAGCAAGTTTCTCTCACTGAGAAAGAAGCTTTTCAGCATCTGTGGCCTTGGATTCTCTTCATTTGCTTAGCTGCAGTAACATAGCTTTTAGTGTGCTCAGAAGCTCCAAAACAGTGATTCTGAGCATTGAAGCTCAAACATAACTTTCTTTGCAAAAAAGCTCTAACTCATGAAAATCTGTCTTCTGCATTGCAAATTACATGTCATTTCATGAGAAAGAAACATCTTTCATGTACTTGAGCTAAACTCTTAAAATTGCATTGAGCAAGTTTCTCTCACTGAGAAAGAAGCTTTTCAGCATCTGTGGCCTTGGATTCTCTTCATTTGCTTAGCTGCACTAACATAGCTTTTAGTGTGCTCAGAAGCTCCAAAACAGTGATTCTGAGCATTGAAGCTCAAACATAACTTTCTTTGCAAAAAAGCTCTAACTCATGAAAATCTGTCTTCTGCATTGCAAATTACATGTCATTTCATGAGAAAGAAACATCTTTCATGTACTTGAGCTAAACTCTTAAAATTGCATTGAGCAAGTTTCTCTCACTGAGAAAGAAGCTTTTCAGCATCTGTGGCCTTGGATTCTCTTCATTTGCTTAGCTGCAGCTAACATAGCTTTTAGTGTGCTCAGAAGCTCCAAAACAGTGATTCTGAGCATTGAAGCTCAAACATAACTTTCTTTGCAAAAAAGCTCTAACTCATGAAAATCTGTCTTCTGCATTGCAAATTACATGTCATTTCATGAGAAAGAAACATCTTTCATGTACTTGAGCTAACTCTTAAAATTGCATTGAGCAAGTTTCTCTCACTGAGAAAGAAGCTTTTCAGCATCTGTGGCCTTGGATTCTCTTCATTTGCTTAGCTGCACTAACATAGCTTTTAGTGTGCTCAGAAGCTCCAAAACAGTGATTCTGAGCATTGAAGCTCAAACATAACTTTCTTTGCAAAAAAGCTCTAACTCATGAAAATCTGTCTTCTGCATTGCAAATTACATGTCATTTCATGAGAAAGAAACATCTTTCATGTACTTGAGCTTAACTCTTAAAATTGCATTGAGCAACTTTCTCTCACTGAGAAAGAAGCTTTTCAGCATCTGTGGCCTTGGATTCTCTTCATTTGCTTAGCTGCACTAACATAGCTTTTAGTGTGCTCAGAAGCTCCAAAACAGTGATTCTGAGCATTGAAGCTCAAACATAACTTTCTTTGCAAAAAAGCTCTAACTCATGAAAATCTGTCTTCTGCATTGCAAATTACATGTCATTTCATGAGAAAGAAACATCTTTCATGTACTTGAGCTAAACTCTTAAAATTGCATTGAGCAACTTTCTCTCACTGAGAAAGAAGCTTTTCAGCATCTGTGGCCTTGGATTCTCTTCATTTGCTTAGCTGCACTAACATAGCTTTTAGTGTGCTCAGAAGCTCCAAAACAGTGATTCTGAGCATTGAAGCTCAAACATAACTTTCTTTGCAAAAAAGCTCTAACTCATGAAAATCTGTCTTCTGCATTGCAAATTACATGTCATTTCATGAGAAAGAAACATCTTTCATGTACTTGAGCTTAACTCTTAAAATGCATTGAGCAACTTTCTCTCACTGAGAAAGAAGCTTTTCAGCATCTGTGGCCTTGGATTCTCTTCATTTGCTTAGCTTGCACTAACATAGCTTTTAGTGTGCTCAGAAGCTCCAAAACAGTGATTCTGAGCATTGAAGCTCAAACATAACTTTCTTTGCAAAAAAGCTCTAACTCATGAAAATCTGTCTTCTGCATTGCAAATTACATGTCATTTCATGAGAAAGAAACATCTTTCATGTACTTGAGCTTAACTCTTAAAATTGCATTGAGCAACTTTCTCTCACTGAGAAAGAAGCTTTTCAGCATCTGTGGCCTTGGATTCTCTTCATTTGCTTTGTTGCACTAACATAGCTTTTAGTGTGCTCAGAAGCTCCAAAACAGTGATTCTGAGCATTGAAGCTCAAACATAACTTTCTTTGCAAAAAAGCTCTAACTCATGAAAATCTGTCTTCTGCATTGCAAATTACATGTCATTTCATGAGAAAGAAACATCTTTCATGTACTTGAGCTAACTCTTAAAATTGCATTGAGCAACTTTCTCTCACTGAGAAAGAAGCTTTTCAGCATCTGTGGCCTTGGATTCTCTTCATTTGCTTAGCTGCAGTAACATAGCTTTTAGTGTGCTCAGAAGCTCCAAAACAGTGATTCTGAGCATTGAAGCTCAAACATAACTTTCTTTGCAAAAAAGCTCTAACTCATGAAAATCTGTCTTCTGCATTGCAAATTACATGTCATTTCATGAGAAAGAAACATCTTTCATGTACTTGAGCTTAACTCTTAAAATGCATTGAGCAACTTTCTCTCACTGAGAAAGAAGCTTTTCAGCATCTGTGGCCTTGGATTCTCTTCATTTGCTTTGTTGCACTAACATAGCTTTTAGTGTGCTCAGAAGCTCCAAAACAGTGATTCTGAGCATTGAAGCTCAAACATAACTTTCTTTGCAAAAAAGCTCTAACTCATGAAAATCTGTCTTCTGCATTGCAAATTACATGTCATTTCATGAGAAAGAAACATCTTTCATGTACTTGAGCTTAACTCTTAAAATTGCATTGAGCAACTTTCTCTCACTGAGAAAGAAGCTTTTCAGCATCTGTGGCCTTGGATTCTCTTCATTTGCTTTGTTGCACTAACATAGCTTTTAGTGTGCTCAGAAGCTCCAAAACAGTGATTCTGAGCATTGAAGCTCAAACATAACTTTCTTTGCAAAAAAGCTCTAACTCATGAAAATCTGTCTTCTGCATTGCAAATTACATGTCATTTCATGAGAAAGAAACATCTTTCATGTACTTGAGCTAAACTCTTAAAATTGCATTGAGCAAGTTTCTCTCACTGAGAAAGAAGCTTTTCAGCATCTGTGGCCTTGGATTCTCTTCATTTGCTTAGCTGCAGCTAACATAGCTTTTAGTGTGCTCAGAAGCTCCAAAACAGTGATTCTGAGCATTGAAGCTCAAACATAACTTTCTTTGCAAAAAAGCTCTAACTCATGAAAATCTGTCTTCTGCATTGCAAATTACATGTCATTTCATGAGAAAGAAACATCTTTCATGTACTTGAGCTAAACTCTTAAAATTGCATTGAGCAAGTTTCTCTCACTGAGAAAGAAGCTTTTCAGCATCTGTGGCCTTGGATTCTCTTC
Source organism: Acrossocheilus wenchowensis (assembly GCA_029620275.1). Lineage (NCBI taxonomy): Eukaryota > Metazoa > Chordata > Actinopteri > Cypriniformes > Cyprinidae > Acrossocheilus > Acrossocheilus wenchowensis. Next base: position 23,739,035 of record CM056151.1, read on the forward strand.
ATTTGCTTAGCTGCACTAACATAGCTTTTAGTGTGCTCAGAAGCTCCAAAACAGTGATTCTGAGCATTGAAGCTCAAACATAACTTTCTTTGCAAAAAAGCTCTAACTCATGAAAATCTGTCTTCTGCATTGCAAATTACATGTCATTTCATGAGAAAGAAACATCTTTCATGTACTTGAGCTTAACTCTTAAAATTGCATTGAGCAACTTTCTCTCACTGAGAAAGAAGCTTTTCAGCATCTGTGGCCTTGGATTCTCTTCATTTGCTTTGTTGCACTAACATAGCTTTTAGTGTGCTCAGAAGCTCCAAAACAGTGATTCTGAGCATTGAAGCTCAAACATAACTTTCTTTGCAAAAAAGCTCTAACTCATGAAAATCTGTCTTCTGCATTGCAAATTACATGTCATTTCATGAGAAAGAAACATCTTTCATGTACTTGAGCTTAACTCTTAAAATTGCATTGAGCAACTTTCTCTCACTGAGAAAGAAGCTTTTCAGCATCTGTGGCCTTGGATTCTCTTCATTTGCTTAGCTGCACTAACATAGCTTTTAGTGTGCTCAGAAGCTCCAAAACAGTGATTCTGAGCATTGAAGCTCAAACATAACTTTCTTTGCAAAAAAGCTCTAACTCATGAAAATCTGTCTTCTGCATTGCAAATTACATGTCATTTCATGAGAAAGAAACATCTTTCATGTACTTGAGCTTAACTCTTAAAATTGCATTGAGCAACTTTCTCTCACTGAGAAATAAGCTTTTCAGCATCTGTGGCCTTGGATTCTCTTCATTTGCTTTGTTGCACTAACATAGCTTTTAGTGTGCTCAGAAGCTCCAAAACAGTGATTCTGAGCATTGAAGCTCAAACATAACTTTCTTTGCAAAAAAGCTCTAACTCATGAAAATCTGTCTTCTGCATTGCAAATTACATGTCATTTCATGAGAAAGAAACATCTTTCATGTACTTGAGCTTAACTCTTAAAATTGCATTGAGCAACTTTCTCTCACTGAGAAAGAAGCTTTTCAGCATCTGTGGCCTTGGATTCTCTTCATTTGCTTAGCTGCACTAACATAGCTTTTAGTGTGCTCAGAAGCTCCAAAACAGTGATTCTGAGCATTGAAGCTCAAACATAACTTTCTTTGCAAAAAAGCTCTAACTCATGAAAATCTGTCTTCTGCATTGCAAATTACATGTCATTTCATGAGAAAGAAACATCTTTCATGTACTTGAGCTTAACTCTTAAAATTGCATTGAGCAACTTTCTCTCACTGAGAAAGAAGCTTTTCAGCATCTGTGGCCTTGGATTCTCTTCATTTGCTTAGTTGCACTAACATAGCTTTTAGTGTGCTCAGAAGCTCCAAAACAGTGATTCTGAGCATTGAAGCTCTAACATAACTTTCTCTGCAAAAAAGCTCTAACTCATGAAAATCTGTCTTCTGCATTGCAAATTACATGTCATTTCATGAGAAAGAAACATCTTTCATGTACTTGAGCTTAACTCTTAAAATTGCATTGAGCAACTTTCTCTCACTGAGAAAGAAGCTTTTCAGCATCTGTGGCCTTGGATTCTCTTCATTTGCTTAGTTGCACTAACATAGCTTTTAGTGTGCTCAGAAGCTCCAAAACAGTGATTCTGAGCATTGAAGCTCAAACATAACTTTCTTTGCAAAAAAGCTCTAACTCATGAAAATCTGTCTTCTGCATTGCAAATTACATGTCATTTCATGAGAAAGAAACATCTTTCATGTACTTGAGCTAACTCTTAAAATTGCATTGAGCAACTTTCTCTCACTGAGAAAGAAGCTTTTCAGCATCTGTGGCCTTGGATTCTCTTCATTTGCTTAGTTGCACTAACATAGCTTTTAGTGTTCTCAGAAGCTCCAAAACAGTGATTCTGAGCATTGAAGCTCTAAACATAACTTTCTTGCAAAAAAGCTCTAACTCATGAAAATCTGTCTTCTGCATTGCAAATTACATGTCATTTCATGAGAAAGAAACATCTTTCATGTACTTGAGCTTAACTCTTAAAATTGCATTGAGCAACTTTCTCTCACTGAGAAAGAAGCTTTTCAGCATCTGTGGCCTTGGATTCTCTTCATTTGCTTAGTTGCACTAACATAGCTTTTAGTGTGCTCAGAAGCTCCAAAACAGTGATTCTGAGCATTGAAGCTCTAAACATAACTTTCTCTGCAAAAAAGCTCTAACTCATGAAAATCTGTCTTCTGCATTGCAAATTACATGTCATTTCATGAGAAAGAAACATCTTTCATGTACTTGAGCTTAACTCTTAAAATTGCATTGAGCTACTTTCTCTCACTGAGAAGAAGCTTTTCAGCATCTGTGGCCTTGGATTCTCTTCATTTGCTTAGTTGCACTAACACAGCTTTTAGTGTTCTCAGAAGCTCCAAAACAGTGATTCTGAGCATTGAAGCTCTAACAAACTTTCTCTGCAAAAAAGCTCTAACTCATGAAAATCTGTCTTCTGCATTGCAAATTACATGTCATTTCATGAGAAAGAAACATCTTTCATGTACTTGAGCTTAACTCTTAAAATTGCATTGAGCTACTTTCTCTCACTGAGAAAGAAGCTTTTCAGCATCTGTGGCCTTGGATTCTCTTCATTTGCTTAGTTGCACTAACACAGCTTTTAGTGTTCTCAGAAGCTCCAAAACAGTGATTCTGAGCATTGAAGCTCTAACATAACTTTCTCTGCAAAAAAGCTCTAACTCATGAAAATCTGTCTTCTGCATTGCAAATTACATGTCATTTCATGAGAAAGAAACATCTTTCATGTACTTGAGCTTAACTCTTAAAATTGCATTGAGCTACTTTCTCTCACTGAGAAAGAAGCTTTTCAGCATCTGTGGCCTTGGATTCTCTTCATTTGCTTAGTTGCCCTAACACAGCTTTTAGTGTTCTCAGAAGCTCCAAAACAGTGATTCTGAGCATTGAAGCTCTAACATAACTTTCTCTGCAAAAAAGCTCTAACTCATGAAAATCTGTCTTCTGCATTGCAAATTACATGTCATTTCATGAGAAAGAAACATCTTTCATGTACTTGAGCTTAACTCTTAAAATTGCATTGAGCAACTTTCTCTCACTGAGAAAGAAGCTTTTCAGCATCTGTGGCCTTGGATTCTCTTCATTTGCTTAGTTGCCCTAACACAGCTTTTAGTGTTCTCAGAAGCTCCAAAACAGTGATTCTGAGCATTGAAGCACTAACATAAATTTCTTTGCAAAAAAGCTCTAACTCATGAAAATCTGTCTTCTGCATTGCAAATTACATGTCATTTCATGAGAAAGAAACATCTTTCATGTACTTGAGCTTAACTCTTAAAATTGCATTGAGCAACTTTCTCTCACTGAGAAAGAAGCTTTTCAGCATCTGTGGCCTTGGATTCTCTTCATTTGCTTAGTGCCCTAACACAGCTTTTAGTGTTCTCAGAAGCTCCAAAACAGTGATTCTGAGCATTGAAGCTCAAAATAACTTTCTTTGCAAAAAAGCTCTAACTCATGAAAATCTGTCTTCTGCATTGCAAATTACATGTCATTTCATGAGAAAGAAACATCTTTCATGTACTTGAGCTTAACTCTTAAAATTGCATTGAGCAACTTTCTCTCACTGAGAAAGAAGCTTTTCAGCATCTGTGGCCTTGGATTCTCTTCATTTGCTTAGTTGCACTAACACAGCTTTTAGTGTTCTCAGAAGCTCCAAAACAGTGATTCTGAGCATTGAAGCTCTAACATAACTTTCTCTGCAAAAAAGCTCTAACTCATGAAATCTGTCTTCTGCATTGCAAATTACATGTCATTTCATGAGAAAGAAACATCTTTCATGTACTTGAGCTTAACTCTTAAAATTGCATTGAGCAACTTTCTCTCACTGAGAAAGAAGCTTTTCAGCATCTGTGGCCTTGGATTCTCTTCATTTGCTTAGTTGCACTAACACAGCTTTTAGTGTTCTCAGAAGCTCCAAAACAGTGATTCTGAGCATTGAAGCTCTAACATAACTTTCTCTGCAAAAAAGCTCTAACTCATGAAAATCTGTCTTCTGCATTGCAAATTACATGTCATTTCATGAGAAAGAAACAACTTTCATGTACTTGAGCTTAACTCTTAAAATTGCATTGAGCAACTTTCTCTCACTGAGAAAGAAGCTTTTCAGCATCTGTGGCCTTGGATTCTCTTCATTTGCTTAGTTGCACTAACACAGCTTTTAGTGTTCTCAGAAGCTCCAAAACAGTGATTCTGAGCATTGAAGCTCTAACATAACTTTCTCTGCAAAAAAGCTCTAACTCATGAAAATCTGTCTTCTGCATTGCAAATTACATGTCATTTCATGAGAAAGAAACATCTTTCATGTACTTGAGCTTAACTCTTAAAATTGCATTGAGCAACTTTCTCTCACTGAGAAAGAAGCTTTTCAGCATCTGTGGCCTTGGATTCTCTTCATTTGCTTAGTTGCCCTAACACAGCTTTTAGTGTTCTCAGAAGCTCCAAAACAGTGATTCTGAGCATTGAAGCTCTAACAAACTTTCTCTGCAAAAAAGCTCTAACTCATGAAAATCTGTCTTCTGCATTGCAAATTACATGTCATTTCATGAGAAAGAAACATCTTTCATGTACTTGAGCTTAACTCTTAAAATTGCATTGAGCTAACTTTCTCTCACTGAGAAAGAAGCTTTTCAGCATCTGTGGCCTTGGATTCTCTTCATTTGCTTAGTTGCCCTAACACAGCTTTTAGTGTTCTCAGAAGCTCCAAAACAGTGATTCTGAGCATTGAAGCTCTAACATAACTTTCTCTGCAAAAAAAGCTCTAACTCATGAAAATCTGTCTTCTGCATTGCAAATTACATGTCATTTCATGAGAAAGAAACATCTTTCATGTACTTGAGCTTAACTCTTAAAATTGCATTGAGCAACTTTCTCTCACTGAGAAAGAAGCTTTTTCAGCATCTGTGGCCTTGGATTCTCTTCATTTGCTTAGTTGCACTAACACAGCTTTTAGTGTTCTCAGAAGCTCTAAAACAGTGATTCTGAGCATTGAAGCTCTAACAAAACTTTCTCTGCAAAAAAGCTCTAACTCATGAAAATCTGTCTTCTGCATTGCAAATTACATGTCATTTCATGAGAAAGAAACATCTTTCATGTACTTGAGCTTAACTCTTAAAATTGCATTGAGCAACTTTCTCTCATTGAGAAAGAAGCTTTTTCAGCATTTGTGGCCTTGGATTCTCTTCGTTTGCTTAGTTGCACTAACACAGCTTTTAGTGTTCTCAGAAGCTCCAAAACAGTGATTCTGAGCATTGAAGCTCTAACAAAACTTTCTCTGCAAAAAAGCTCTAACTCATGAAAATCTGTCTTCTGCATTGCAAATTACATGTCATTTCATGAGAAAGAAACATCTTTCATGTACTTGAGCTTAACTCTTAAAATTGCATTGAGCTACTTTCTCTCACTGAGAAAGAAGCTTTTCAGCATCTGTGGCCTTGGATTCTCTTCATTTGCTTAGTTGCACTAACACAGCTTTTAGTGTTCTCAGAAGCTCCAAAACAGTGATTCTGAGCATTGAAGCTCTAACATAACTTTCTCTGCAAAAAAGCTCTAACTCATGAAAATCTGTCTTCTGCATTGCAAATTACATGTCATTTCATGAGAAAGAAACATCTTTCATGTACTTGAGCTTAACTCTTAAAATTGCATTGAGCAACTTTCTCTCACTGAGAAAGAAGCTTTTTCAGCATTTGTGGCCTTGGATTCTCTTCGTTTGCTTAGTTGCACTAACACAGCTTTTAGTGTTCTCAGAAGCTCTAAAACAGTGATTCTGAGCATTGAAGCTCTAACAAAACTTTCTCTGCAAAAAAGCTCTAACTCATGAAAATCTGTCTTCTGCATTGCAAATTACATGTCATTTCATGAGAAAGAAACATCTTTCATGTACTTGAGCTTAACTCTTAAAATTGCATTGAGCTAACTTTCTCTCACTGAGAAAGAAGCTTTTCAGCATCTGTGGCCTTGATTCTCTTCATTTGCTTAGTTGCCCTAACACAGCTTTTAGTGTTCTCAGAAGCTCCAAAACAGTGATTCTGAGCATTGAAGCTCTAACATAACTTTCTCTGCAAAAAAGCTCTAACTCATGAAAATCTGTCTTCTGCATTGCAAATTACATGTCATTTCATGAGAAAGAAACATCTTTCATGTACTTGAGCTTAACTCTTAAAATTGCATTGAGCAACTTTCTCTCACTGAGAAAGAAGCTTTTCAGCATCTGTGGCCTTGGATTCTCTTCATTTGCTTAGTTGCCCTAACACAGCTTTTAGTGTTCTCAGAAGCTCCAAAACAGTGATTCTGAGCATTGAAGCTCTAACATAACTTTCTCTGCAAAAAAGCTCTAACTCATGAAAATCTGTCTTCTGCATTGCAAATTACATGTCATTTCATGAGAAAGAAACATCTTTCATGTACTTGAGCTTAACTCTTAAAATTGCATTGAGCAACTTTCTCTCACTGAGAAAGAAGCTTTTCAGCATCTGTGGCCTTGGATTCTCTTCATTTGCTTAGTTGCACTAACACAGCTTTTAGTGTTCTCAGAAGCTCTAAAACAGTGATTCTGAGCATTGAAGCTCTAACATAACTTTCTCTGCAAAAAAGCTCTAACTCATGAAAATCTGTCTTCTGCATTGCAAATTACATGTCATTTCATGAGAAAGAAACATCTTTCATGTACTTGAGCTTAACTCTTAAAATTGCATTGAGCAACTTTCTCTCACTGAGAAAGAAGCTTTTTCAGCATCTGTGGCCTTGGATTCTCTTCATTTGCTTAGTTGCCCTAACACAGCTTTTAGTGTTCTCAGAAGCTCCAAAACAGTGATTCTGAGCATTGAAGCTCTAACATAACTTTCTCTGCAAAAAAGCTCTAACTCATGAAAATCTGTCTTCTGCATTGCAAATTACATGTCATTTCATGAGAAAGAAACATCTTTCATGTACTTGAGCTTAACTCTTAAAATTGCATTGAGCAACTTTCTCTCATTGAGAAAGAAGCTTTTTCAGCATTTGTGGCCTTGGATTCTCTTCGTTTGCTTAGTTGCACTAACACAGCTTTTAGTGTTCTCAGAAGCTCTAAAACAGTGATTCTGAGCATTGAAGCTCTAACATAACTTTCTCTGCAAAAAAGCTCTAACTCATGAAAATCTGTCTTCTGCATTGCAAATTACATGTCATTTCATGAGAAAGAAACATCTTTCATGTACTTGAGCTTAACTCTTAAAATTGCATTGAGCAACTTTCTCTCACTGAGAAAGAAGCTTTTCAGCATCTGTGGCCTTTGATTCTCTTCATTTGCTTAGTTGCCCTAACACAGCTTTTAGTGTTCTCAGAAGCTCCAAAACAGTGATTCTGAGCATTGAAGCTCTAACAAAACTTTCTCTGCAAAAAAGCTCTAACTCATGAAAATCTGTCTTCTGCATTGCAAATTACGTCATTTCATGAGAAAGAAACATCTTTCATGTACTTGAGCTTAACTCTTAAAATTGCATTGAGCTACTTTCTCTCACTGAGAAAGAAGCTTTTCAGCATCTGTGGCCTTGGATTCTCTTCATTTGCTTAGTTGCCCTAACACAGCTTTTAGTGTTCTTAGAAGCTCCAAAACAGTGATTCTGAGCATTGAAGCACTAACATAAATTTCTCTGCAAAAAAGCTCTAACTCATGAAAATCTGTCTTCTGCATTGCAAATTACATGTCATTTCATGAGAAAGAAACATCTTTCATGTACTTGAGCTTAACTCTTAAAATTGCATTGAGCAACTTTCTCTCACTGAGAAAGAAGCTTTTCAGCATCTGTGGCCTTGGATTCTCTTCATTTGCTTAGTTGCACTAACACAGCTTTTAGTGTTCTCAGAAGCTCTAAAACAGTGATTCTGAGCATTGAAGCTCTAACAAAACTTTCTCTGCAAAAAAGCTCTAACTCATGAAAATCTGTCTTCTGCATTGCAAATTACATGTCATTTCATGAGAAAGAAACATCTTTCATGTACTTGAGCTTAACTCTTAAAATTGCATTGAGCAACTTTCTCTCACTGAGAAAGAAGCTTTTCAGCATCTGTGGCCTTGATTCTCTTCATTTGCTTAGTTGCACTAACACAGCTTTTAGTGTTCTCAGAAGCTCTAAAACAGTGATTCTGAGCATTGAAGCTCTAACAAAACTTTCTCTGCAAAAAAGCTCTAACTCATGAAAATCTGTCTTCTGCATTGCAAATTACATGTCATTTCATGAGAAAGAAACATCTTTCATGTACTTGAGCTTAACTCTTAAAATTGCATTGAGCAACTTTCTCTCACTGAGAAAGAAGCTTTTCAGCATCTGTGGCCTTGGATTCTCTTCATTTGCTTAGTTGCACTAACACAGCTTTTAGTGTTCTCAGAAGCTCCAAAACAGTGATTCTGAGCATTGAAGCTCTAACATAACTTTCTCTGCAAAAAAGCTCTAACTCATGAAAATCTGTCTTCTGCATTGCAAATTACATGTCATTTCATGAGAAAGAAACATCTTTCATGTACTTGAGCTTAACTCTTAAAATTGCATTGAGCTACTTTCTCTCACTGAGAAAGAAGCTTTTCAGCATCTGTGGCCTTGGATTCTCTTCATTTGCTTAGTTGCCCTAACACAGCTTTTAGTGTTCTCAGAAGCTCCAAAACAGTGATTCTGAGCATTGAAGCTCTAACATAACTTTCTCTGCAAAAAAGCTCTAACTCATGAAAATCTGTCTTCTGCATTGCAAATTACATGTCATTTCATGAGAAAGAAACATCTTTCATGTACTTGAGCTTAACTCTTAAATTTTGCATTGAGCAACTTTCTCTCACTGAGAAAGAAGCTTTTCAGCATCTGTGGCCTTGGATTCTCTTCATTTGCTTAGTTGCACTAACACAGCTTTTAGTGTTCTCAGAAGCTCCAAAACAGTGATTCTGAGCATTGAAGCTCTAACATAACTTTCTCTGCAAAAAAGCTCTAACTCATGAAAATCTGTCTTCTGCATTGCAAATTACATGTCATTTCATGAGAAAGAAACATCTTTCATGTACTTGAGCTTAACTCTTAAAATTGCATTGAGCAACTTTCTCTCACTGAGAAAGAAGCTTTTTCAGCATCTGTGGCCTTGGATTCTCTTCATTTGCTTAGTTGCACTAACACAGCTTTTAGTGTTCTCAGAAGCTCTAAAACAGTGATTCTGAGCATTGAAGCTCTAACAAAACTTTCTCTGCAAAAAAGCTCTAACTCATGAAAATCTGTCTTCTGCATTGCAAATTACGTCATTTCATGAGAAAGAAACATCTTTCATGTACTTGAGCTTAACTCTTAAAATTGCATTGAGCTACTTTCTCTCACTGAGAAAGAAGCTTTTCAGCATCTGTGGCCTTGGATTCTCTTCATTTGCTTAGTTGCCCTAACACAGCTTTTAGTGTTCTTAGAAGCTCCAAAACAGTGATTCTGAGCATTGAAGCACTAATATGAATTTCTCTGCAAAAAAGCTCTAACTCATGAAAATCTGTCTTCTGCATTGCAAATTACGTCATTTCATGAGAAAGAAACATCTTTCATGTACTTGAGCTTAACTCTTAAAATTGCATTGAGCAACTTTCTCTCACTGAGAAAGAAGCTTTTCAGCATCTGTGGCCTTGGATTCTCTTCATTTGCTTAGTTGCCCTAACACAGCTTTTAGTGTTCTCAGAAGCTCCTAAAACAGTGATTCTGAGCATTGAAGCTCTAACAAAACTTTCTCTGCAAAAAAGCTCTAACTCATGAAAATCTGTCTTCTGCATTGCAAATTACATGTCATTTCATGAGAAAGAAACATCTTTCATGTACTTGAGCTTAACTCTTAAAATTGCATTGAGCTACTTTCTCTCACTGAGAAAGAAGCTTTTCAGCATCTGTGGCCTTTGATTCTCTTCATTTGCTTAGTTGCCCTAACACAGCTTTTAGTGTTCTCAGAAGCTCTAAAACAGTGATTCTGAGCATTGAAGCTCTAACAAAACTTTCTCTGCAAAAAAGCTCTAACTCATGAAAATCTGTCTTCTGCATTGCAAATTACATGTCATTTCATGAGAAAGAAACATCTTTCATGTACTTGAGCTTAACTCTTAAAATTGCATTGAGCTACTTTCTCTCACTGAGAAAGAAGCTTTTCAGCATCTGTGGCCTTTGATTCTCTTCATTTGCTTAGTTGCCCTAACACAGCTTTTAGTGTTCTCAGAAGCTCCAAAACAGTGATTCTGAGCATTGAAGCTCTAACATAACTTTCTCTGCAAAAAAGCTCTAACTCATGAAAATCTGTCTTCTGCATTGCAAATTACATGTCATTTCATGAGAAAGAAACATCTTTCATGTACTTGAGCTTAACTCTTAAAATTGCATTGAGCAACTTTCTCTCACTGAGAAAGAAGCTTTTCAGCATCTGTGGCCTTGGATTCTCTTCATTTGCTTAGTTGCCCTAACACAGCTTTTAGTGTTCTCAGAAGCTCCAAAACAGTGATTCTGAGCATTGAAGCTCTAACATAACTTTCTCTGCAAAAAAGCTCTAACTCATGAAAATCTGTCTTCTGCATTGCAAATTACATGTCATTTCATGAGAAAGAAACATCTTTCATGTACTTGAGCTTAACTCTTAAAATTGCATTGAGCAACTTTCTCTCACTGAGAAAGAAGCTTTTCAGCATCTGTGGCCTTTGATTCTCTTCATTTGCTTAGTTGCCCTAACACAGCTTTTAGTGTTCTCAGAAGCTCCAAAACAGTGATTCTGAGCATTGAAGCTCTAACAAAACTTTCTCTGCAAAAAAGCTCTAACTCATGAAAATCTGTCTTCTGCATTGCAAATTACGTCATTTCATGAGAAAGAAACATCTTTCATGTACTTGAGCTTAACTCTTAAAATTGCATTGAGCTACTTTCTCTCACTGAGAAAGAAGCTTTTCAGCATCTGTGGCCTTGGATTCTCTTCATTTGCTTAGTTGCCCTAACACAGCTTTTAGTGTTCTCAGAAGCTCCAAAACAGTGATTCTGAGCATTGAAGCTCTAACATAACTTTCTCTGCAAAAAAGCTCTAACTCATGAAAATCTGTCTTCTGCATTGCAAATTACATGTCATTTCATGAGAAAGAAACATCTTTCATGTACTTGAGCTTAACTCTTAAAATTGCATTGAGCAACTTTCTCTCACTGAGAAAGAAGCTTTTCAGCATCTGTGGCCTTGATTCTATTCATTTGCTTAGTTGCACTAACACAGCTTTTAGTGTTCTCAGAAGCTCTAAAACAGTGATTCTGAGCATTGAAGCTCTAACAAAACTTTCTCTGCAAAAAAGCTCTAACTCATGAAAATCTGTCTTCTGCATTGCAAATTACATGTAATTTCATGAGAAAGAAACATCTTTCATGTACTTGAGCTTAACTCTTAAAATTGCATTGAGCTACTTTCTCTCACTGAGAAAGAAGCTTTTCAGCATCTGTGGCCTTTGATTCTCTTCATTTGCTTAGTTGCCCTAACACAGCTTTTAGTGTTCTCAGAAGCTCCAAAACAGTGATTCTGAGCATTGAAGCTCTAACATAACTTTCTCTGCAAAAAAGCTCTAACTCATGAAAATCTGTCTTCTGCATTGCAAATTACATGTCATTTCATGAGAAAGAAACATCTTTCATGTACTTGAGCTTAACTCTTAAAATTGCATTGAGCAACTTTCTCTCATTGAGAAAGAAGCTTTTTCAGCATCTGTGGCCTTGGATTCTCTTCATTTGCTTAGTTGCCCTAACACAGCTTTTAGTGTTCTCAGAAGCTCCAAAACAGTGATTCTGAGCATTGAAGCTCTAACATAACTTTCTCTGCAAAAAAGCTCTAACTCATGAAAATCTGTCTTCTGCATTGCAAATTACATGTCATTTCATGAGAAAGAAACATCTTTCATGTACTTGAGCTTAACTCTTAAAATTGCATTGAGCAACTTTCTCTCATTGAGAAAGAAGCTTTTTCAGCATCTGTGGCCTTTGATTCTCTTCATTTGCTTAGTTGCACTAAAACAGCTTTTAGTGTTCTCAGAAGCTCCAAAACAGTGATTCTGAGCATTGAAGCTCTAACAAAACTTTCTCTGCAAAAAAGCTCTAACTCATGAAAATCTGTCTTCTGCATTGCAAATTACATGTCATTTCATGAGAAAGAAACATCTTTCATGTACTTGAGCTTAACTCTTAAAATTGCATTGAGCTACTTTCTCTCACTGAGAAAGAAGCTTTTCAGCATCTGTGGCCTTTGATTCTCTTCATTTGCTTAGTTGCCCTAACACAGCTTTTAGTGTTCTCAGAAGCTCCAAAACAGTGATTCTGAGCATTGAAGCTCTAACATAACTTTCTCTGCAAAAAAGCTCTAACTCATGAAAATCTGTCTTCTGCATTGCAAATTACGTCATTTCATGAGAAAGAAACATCTTTCATGTACTTGAGCTTAACTCTTAAAATTGCATTGAGCAACTTTCTCTCACTGAGAAAGAAGCTTTTCAGCATCTGTGGCCTTGGATTCTCTTCATTTGCTTAGTTGCCCTAACACAGCTTTTAGTGTTCTCAGAAGCTCCTAAAACAGTGATTCTGAGCATTGAAGCTCTAACAAAACTTTCTCTGCAAAAAAGCTCTAACTCATGAAAATCTGTCTTCTGCATTGCAAATTACGTCATTTCATGAGAAAGAAACATCTTTCATGTACTTGAGCTTAACTCTTAAAATTGCATTGAGCTACTTTCTCTCACTGAGAAAGAAGCTTTTTCAGCATTTGTGGCCTTGATTCTCTTCGTTTGCTTAGTTGCACTAACACAGCTTTTAGTGTTCTCAGAAGCTCCTAAAACAGTGATTCTGAGCATTGAAGCTCTAACATAACTTTCTCTGCAAAAAAGCTCTAACTCATGAAAATCTGTCTTCTGCATTGCAAATTACATGTCATTTCATGAGAAAGAAACATCTTTCATGTACTTGAGCTTAACTCTTAAAATTGCATTGAGCAACTTTCTCTCATTGAGAAAGAAGCTTTTCAGCATTTGTGGCCTTGGATTCTCTTCGTTTGCTTAGTTGCACTAACACAGCTTTTAGTGTTCTCAGAAGCTCCAAAACAGTGATTCTGAGCATTGAAGCTCTAACATAACTTTCTCTGCAAAAAAGCTCTAACTCATGAAAATCTGTCTTCTGCATTGCAAATTACATGTCATTTCATGAGAAAGAAACATCTTTCATGTACTTGAGCTTAACTCTTAAAATTGCATTGAGCTACTTTCTCTCACTGAGAAAGAAGCTTTTCAGCATCTGTGGCCTTTGATTCTCTTCATTTGCTTAGTTGCCCTAACACAGCTTTTAGTGTTCTCAGAAGCTCCAAAACAGTGATTCTGAGCATTGAAGCTCTAACATAACTTTCTCTGCAAAAAAGCTCTAACTCATGAAAATCTGTCTTCTGCATTGCAAATTACATGTCATTTCATGAGAAAGAAACATCTTTCATGTACTTGAGCTTAACTCTTAAATTGCATTGAGCAACTTTCTCTCATTGAGAAAGAAGCTTTTTCAGCATTTGTGGCCTTGGATTCTCTTCGTTTGCTTAGTTGCACTAACACAGCTTTTAGTGTTCTCAGAAGCTCCAAAACAGTGATTCTGAGCATTGAAGCTCTAACATAACTTTCTCTGCAAAAAAGCTCTAACTCATGAAAATCTGTCTTCTGCATTGCAAATTACATGTCATTTCATGAGAAAGAAACATCTTTCATGTACTTGAGCTTAACTCTTAAAATTGCATTGAGCAACTTTCTCTCATTGAGAAAGAAGCTTTTTCAGCATTTGTGGCCTTGGATTCTCTTCGTTTGCTTAGTTGCACTAACACAGCTTTTAGTGTTCTCAGAAGCTCTAAAACAGTGATTCTGAGCATTGAAGCTCTAACAAAACTTTCTCTGCAAAAAAGCTCTAACTCATGAAAATCTGTCTTCTGCATTGCAAATTACATGTCATTTCATGAGAAAGAAACATCTTTCATGTACTTGAGCTTAACTCTTAAAATTGCATTGAGCTACTTTCTCTCACTGAGAAAGAAGCTTTTCAGCATCTGTGGCCTTTGATTCTCTTCATTTGCTTAGTTGCCCTAACACAGCTTTTAGTGTTCTCAGAAGCTCCAAAACAGTGATTCTGAGCATTGAAGCTCTAACATAACTTTCTCTGCAAAAAAGCTCTAACTCATGAAAATCTGTCTTCTGCATTGCAAATTACATGTCATTTCATGAGAAAGAAACATCTTTCATGTACTTGAGCTTAACTCTTAAAATTGCATTGAGCTACTTTCTCTCACTGAGAAAGAAGCTTTTCAGCATCTGTGGCCTTGGATTCTCTTCGTTTGCTTAGTTGCACTAACACAGCTTTTAGTGTTCTCAGAAGCTCTAAAACACTGATTCTGAGCATTGAAGCTCTAACAAAACTTTCTCTGCAAAAAAGCTCTAACTCATGAAAATCTGTCTTCTGCATTGCAAATTACATGTCATTTCATGAGAAAGAAACATCTTTCATGTACTTGAGCTTAACTCTTAAAATTGCATTGAGCAACTTTCTCTCACTGAGAAAGAAGCTTTTCAGCATCTGTGGCCTTTGATTCTCTTCATTTGCTTAGTTGCCCTAACACAGCTTTTAGTGTTCTCAGAAGCTCCAAAACAGTGATTCTGAGCTATTGAAGCTCTAACATAACTTTCTCTGCAAAAAAGCTCTAACTCATGAAAATCTGTCTTCTGCATTGCAAATTACATGTAATTTCATGAGAAAGAAACATCTTTCATGTACTTGAGCTTAACTCTTAAAATTGCATTGAGCTACTTTCTCTCACTGAGAAAGAAGCTTTTCAGCATCTGTGGCCTTTGATTCTCTTCATTTGCTTAGTTGCCCTAACACAGCTTTTAGTGTTCTCAGAAGCTCCAAAACAGTGATTCTGAGCATTGAAGCTCTAACATAACTTTCTCTGCAAAAAAGCTCTAACTCATGAAAATCTGTCTTCTGCATTGCAAATTACGTCATTTCATGAGAAAGAAACATCTTTCATGTACTTGAGCTTAACTCTTAAAATTGCATTGAGCAACTTTCTCTCACTGAGAAAGAAGCTTTTCAGCATCTGTGGCCTTGGATTCTCTTCGTTTGCTTAGTTGCACTAACACAGCTTTTAGTGTTCTCAGAAGCTCTAAAACAGTGATTCTGAGCATTGAAGCTCTAACAAAACTTTCTCTGCAAAAAAGCTCTAACTCATGAAAATCTGTCTTCTGCATTGCAAATTACATGTCATTTCATGAGAAAGAAACATCTTTCATGTACTTGAGCTTAACTCTTAAAATTGCATTGAGCAACTTTCTCTCACTGAGAAAGAAGCTTTTCAGCATCTGTGGCCTTTGATTCTCTTCATTTGCTTAGTTGCCCTAACACAGCTTTTAGTGTTCTCAGAAGCTCCAAAACAGTGATTCTGAGCATTGAAGCTCTAACAAAACTTTCTCTGCAAAAAAGCTCTAACTCATGAAAATCTGTCTTCTGCATTGCAAATTACATGTAATTTCATGAGAAAGAAACATCTTTCATGTACTTGAGCTTAACTCTTAAAATTGCATTGAGCTACTTTCTCTCACTGAGAAAGAAGCTTTTCAGCATCTGTGGCCTTTGATTCTCTTCATTTGCTTAGTTGCCCTAACACAGCTTTTAGTGTTCTCAGAAGCTCCAAAACAGTGATTCTGAGCATTGAAGCTCTAACATAACTTTCTCTGCAAAAAAGCTCTAACTCATGAAAATCTGTCTTCTGCATTGCAAATTACATGTCATTTCATGAGAAAGAAACATCTTTCATGTACTTGAGCTTAACTCTTAAAATTGCATTGAGCAACTTTCTCTCACTGAGAAAGAAGCTTTTCAGCATCTGTGGCCTTGATTCTCTTCATTTGCTTAGTTGCACTAACACAGCTTTTAGTGTTCTCAGAAGCTCTAAAACAGTGATTCTGAGCATTGAAGCTCTAACAAAACTTTCTCTGCAAAAAAGCTCTAACTCATGAAAATCTGTCTTCTGCATTGCAAATTACATGTCATTTCATGAGAAAGAAACATCTTTCATGTACTTGAGCTTAACTCTTAAAATTGCATTGAGCACTTTCTCTCACTGAGAAAGAAGCTTTTCAGCATCTGTGGCCTTGATTCTCTTCATTTGCTTAGTTGCACTAACACAGCTTTTAGTGTTCTCAGAAGCTCTAAAACAGTGATTCTGAGCATTGAAGCTCTAACATAACTTTCTCTGCAAAAAAGCTCTAACTCATGAAAATCTGTCTTCTGCATTGCAAATTACATGTCATTTCATGAGAAAGAAACATCTTTCATGTACTTGAGCTTAACTCTTAAAATTGCATTGAGCAACTTTCTCTCACTGAGAAAGAAGCTTTTTCAGCATATGTGGCCTTTGATTCTCTTCATTTGCTTAGTTGCCCTAACACAGCTTTTAGTGTTCTCAGAAGCTCCAAAACAGTGATTCTGAGCATTGAAGCTCTAACATAACTTTCTCTGCAAAAAAGCTCTAACTCATGAAAATCTGTCTTCTGCATTGCAAATTACATGTCATTTCATGAGAAAGAAACATCTTTCATGTACTTGAGCTTAACTCTTAAAATTGCATTGAGCAACTTTCTCTCATTGAGAAAGAAGCTTTTCAGCATCTGTGGCCTTGGATTCTCTTCGTTTGCTTAGTTGCACTAACACAGCTTTTAGTGTTCTCAGAAGCTCTAAAACACTGATTCTGAGCATTGAAGCTCTAACAAAACTTTCTCTGCAAAAAAGCTCTAACTCATGAAAATCTGTCTTCTGCATTGCAAATTACATGTCATTTCATGAGAAAGAAACATCTTTCATGTACTTGAGCTTAACTCTTAAAATTGCATTGAGCTACTTTCTCTCACTGAGAAAGAAGCTTTTCAGCATCTGTGGCCTTGGATTCTCTTCATTTGCTTAGTTGCCCTAACACAGCTTTTAGTGTTCTCAGAAGCTCCAAAACAGTGATTCTGAGCATTGAAGCTCTAACATAACTTTCTCTGCAAAAAAAGCTCTAACTCATGAAAATCTGTCTTCTGCATTGCAAATTACGTCATTTCATGAGAAAGAAACATCTTTTATGTACTTGAGCTTAACTCTTAAAATTGCATTGAGCAACTTACTCTCACTGAGAAAGAAGCTTTTCAGCATCTGTGGCCTTGATTCTTCTTTGCTTAGTTGCACTAACACAGCTTTTAGTGTTCTCAGAAGCTCTAAAACAGTGATTCTGAGCATTGAAGCTCTAACAAAACTTTCTCTGCAAAAAAGCTCTAACTCATGAAAATCTGTCTTCTGCATTGCAAATTACATGTAATTTCATGAGAAAGAAACATCTTTCATGTACTTGAGCTTAACTCTTAAAATTGCATTGAGCTACTTTCTCTCACTGAGAAAGAAGCTTTTCAGCATCTGTGGCCTTTGATTCTCTTCATTTGCTTAGTTGCCCTAACACAGCTTTTAGTGTTCTCAGAAGCTCCAAAACAGTGATTCTGAGCATTGAAGCTCTAACATAACTTTCTCTGCAAAAAAGCTCTAACTCATGAAAATCTGTCTTCTGCATTGCAAATTACATGTCATTTCATGAGAAAGAAACATCTTTCATGTACTTGAGCTTAACTCTTAAATTTGCATTGAGCAACTTTCTCTCATTGAGAAAGAAGCTTTTTCAGCATTTGTGGCCTTTGATTCTCTTCATTTGCTTAGTTGCCCTAACACAGCTTTTAGTGTTCTCAGAAGCTCCAAAACAGTGATTCTGAGCATTGAAGCTCTAACAAAACTTTCTCTGCAAAAAAGCTCTAACTCATGAAAATCTGTCTTCTGCATTGCAAATTACATGTCATTTTATGAGAACGAAACATCTTTCATGTACTTGACCTTAACTCTTAAATTTGCATTGAGCAACTTTCTCTCATTGAGAAAGAAGCTTTTTTCAGCATTTGTGGCCTTGGATTCTCTTCGTTTGCTTAGTTGCACTAACACAGCTTTTAGTGTTCTCAGAAGCTCTAAAACAGTGATTCTGAGCATTGAAGCTCTAACAAAACTTTCTCTGCAAAAAAGCTCTAACTCATGAAAATCTGTCTTCTGCATTGCAAATTACATGTAATTTCATGAGAAAGAAACATCTTTCATGTACTTGAGCTTAACTCTTAAAATTGCATTGAGCTACTTTCTCTCACTGAGAAAGAAGCTTTTCAGCATCTGTGGCCTTTGATTCTCTTCATTTGCTTAGTTGCCCTAACACAGCTTTTAGTGTTCTCAGAAGCTCCAAAACAGTGATTCTGAGCATTGAAGCTCTAACATAACTTTCTCTGCAAAAAAGCTCTAACTCATGAAAATCTGTCTTCTGCATTGCAAATTACGTCATTTCATGAGAAAGAAACATCTTTCATGTACTTGAGCTTAACTCTTAAAATTGCATTGAGCAACTTACTCTCACTGAGAAAGAAGCTTTTCAGCATCTGTGGCCTTGCATTCTCTTCATTTGCTAGTTGCCCTAACACAGCTTTTAGTGTTCTCAGAAGCTCTAAAACAGTGATTCTGAGCATTGAAGCTCTAACAAAACTTTCTCTGCAAAAAAGCTCTAACTCATGAAAATCTGTCTTCTGCATTGCAAATTACGTCATTTCATGAGAAAGAAACATCTTTCATGTACTTGAGCTTAACTCTTAAAATTGCATTGAGCAACTTTCTCTCACTGAGAAAGAACCTTTTCAGCATCTGTGGCCTTGCATTCTCTTCATTTGCTTAGTTGAACTAACACAGCTTTTAGTGTTCTCAGAAGCTCTAAAACAGTGATTCTGAGCATTGAAGCTCTAACATAACTTTCTCTGCAAAAAAAAGCTCTAACTCATGAAAATCTGTCTTCTGCATTGCAAATTACATGTCATTTCATGAGAAAGAAACATCTTTCATGTACTTGAGCTTAACTCTTAAAATTGCATTGAGCAACTTTCTCTCATTGAGAAAGAAGCTTTTCAGCATTTGTGGCCTTGGATTCTCTTCGTTTGCTTAGTTGCACTAACACAGCTTTTAGTGTTCTCAGAAGCTCCAAAACAGTGATTCTGAGCATTGAAGCTCTAACATAACTTTCTCTGCAAAAAAGCTCTAACTCATGAAAATCTGTCTTCTGCATTGCAAATTACATGTCATTTCATGAGAAAGAAACATCTTTCATGTACTTGAGCTTAACTCTTAAAATTGCATTGAGCTACTTTCTCTCACTGAGAAAGAAGCTTTTCAGCATCCGTGGCCTTTGATTCTCTTCATTTGCTTAGTTGCCCTAACACAGCTTTTAGTGTTCTCAGAAGCTCCAAAACAGAGATTCTGAGCATTGAAGCTCTAACAAAACTTTTTCTGCAAAAAATCTCTAACTCATGAAAATCTTTCTTCTGCATTGCAAATTACATGTCATTTTATGAGAAAGAAACATCTTTCATGTACTTGAGCTTAACTCTTAAATTTGCATTGAGCAACTTTCTCTCATTGAGAAAGAAGGTTTTTTAGCATTTGTGGCCTTGGATTCTCTTCGTTTGCTTAGTTGCACTAACACAGCTTTTAGTGTTCTCAGAAGCTCCAAAACAGTGATTCTGAGCATTGAAGCTCAAACATAACTTTCTCTGCAAAAAAGCTCTAACTCATGAAAATCTGTCTTCTGCATTGCAAATTACATGTCATTTCATGAGAAAGAAACATCTTTCATGTACTTGAGCTTAACTCTTAAATTTGCATTGAGCAACTTTCTCTCATAGAGAAAGACGCTTTTTCAGCATTTGTGGCCTTGGATTCTCCTTGTTTGCTTAGTTGCACTAACACAGCTTTTAGTGTTCTCAGAAGCTCTAAAACACTGATTCTGAGCATTGAAGCTCCAACAAAACTTTCTCTGCAAAAAAGCTCTAACTCATGAAAATCTGTCTTCTGCATTGCAAATTACATGTCATTTCATGAGAAAGAAACATCTTTCATGTACTTGAGCTTAACTCTTAAAATTGCATTGAGCTACTTTCTCTCACTGAGAAAGAAGCTTTTCGACATCTGTAGCCTTTGATTCTCTTCATTTGCTTAGTTGCCCTAACACAGCTTTTAGTGTTCTCAGAAGCTCCAAAACAGTGATTCTGAGCATTGAAGCTCTAACATAACTTTCTCTGCAAAAAAGCTCTAACTCATGAAAATCTGTCTTCTGCATTGCAAATTACGTCATTTCATGAGAAAGAAACATCTTTATGTACTTGAGCTTAACTCTTAAAATTGCATTGAGAACTTTACTCTCACTGAGAAAGAAGCTCTTTCAGCATCTGTGGCCTTGCATTCTCTCATTTGCTAGTTGCAATAACACAGCTTTTAGTGTTCTCAGAAGCTCTAAAACAGTGATTCTGAGCATTGAAGCTCTAACAAAACTTTCTCTGCAAAAAAGCTCTAACTCATGAAAATCTGTCTTCTGCATTGCAAATTACATGTAATTTCATGAGAAAGAAACATCTTTCATGTACTTGAGCTTAACTCTTAAAATTGCATTGAGCTACTTTCTCTCACTGAGAAAGAAGCTTTTCAGCATATGTGGCCTTTGATTCTCTTCATTTGCTTAGTTGCCCTAACACAGCTTTTAGTGTTCTCAGAAGCTCCAAAACAGTGATTCTGAGTATTGAAGCTCTAACATAACTTTCTCTGCAAAAAAGCTCTAACTCATGAAAATCTGTCTTCTGCATTGCAAATTACATGTAATTTCATGAGAAAGAAACATCTTTCATGTACTTGAGCTTAACTCTTAAAATTGCATTGAGCTACTTTCTCTCACTGAGAAAGAAGCTTTTCAGCATCTGTGGCCTTTGATTCTCTTCATTTGCTTAGTTGCCCTAACACAGCTTTTAGCGTTCTCAGAAGCTCCAAAACAGTGATTCTGAGCATTGAAGCTCTAACATAACTTTCTCTGCAAAAAAGCTCTAACTCATGAAAATCTGTCTTCTGCATTGCAAATTACGTCATTTCATGAGAAAGAAACAGCTTTTATGTACTTGAGCTTAACTCTTAAAATTGCATTGAGCAACTTACTCTCACTGAGAAAGAAGCTCTTCAGCATCTGTGGCCTTGCATTCTCTTCATTTGCAATAACACAGCTTTTAGTGTTCTCAGAAGCTCTAAAACAGTGATTCTGAGCATTGAAGCTCTAACAAAACTTTCTCTGCAAAAAAGCTCTAACTCATGAAAATCTGTCTTCTGCATTGCAAATTACATGTCATTTTATGAGAAAGCAACATCTTTCGTGTACTTGAGTTTAACTCTTGAAATTGCATTGAGCAGCTTTCTCTCACTGAGAAAGAAGCTTTTCAGCATCTGTGGCCTTTGATTCTCTTCATTTGCTTAGTTGCCCTAACACAGCTTTTAGAGTTCTCAGAAGCTCCAAAACAGTGATTCTGAGCATTGAAGCTCTAACAAAACTTTTGTCTGCAAAAAAGCTCTAACTCATGAAAATCTGTCTTCTGCATTGCAAATTACATGTAATTTCATGAGAAAGAAACATCTTTCATGTACTTGAGCTTAACTCTTAAAATTGCATTGAGCTACTTTCTCTCACTGAGAAAGAAGCTTTTCAGCATCTGTGGCCTTTGATTCTCTTCATTTGCTTAGTTGCCCTAACACAGCTTTTAGTGTTCTCAGAAGCTCCAAAACAGTGATTCTGAGCATTGAAGCTCTAACATAACTTTCTCTGCAAAAAAGCTCTAACTCATGAAAATCTGTCTTCTGCATTGCAAATTACGTCATTTCATGAGAAAGAAACATCTTTCATGTACTTGAGCTAACTCTTAAAATTGCATTGAGCAACTTCTCTCACTGAGAAAGAAGCTCTTTCAGCATCTGTGGCCTTGCATTCTCTTCATTGCTTAGTTGCACTAACACAGCTTTTAGTGTTCTCAGAAGCTCTAAAACAGTGATTCTGAGCATTGAAGCTCTAACAAACTTTCTCTGCAAAAAAGCTCTAACTCATGAAAATCTGTCTTCTGCATTGCAAATTACGTCATTTCATGAGAAAGAAACATCTTTCATGTACTTGAGCTTAACTCTTAAAATTGCATTGAGCAACTTTCTCTCACTGAGAAAGAACCTTTTCAGCATCTGTGGCCTTGCATTCTCTTCATTTGCACTAACACAGCTTTTAGTGTTCTCAGACGCTCTAAAACAGTGATTCTGAGCATTGAAGCTCTAACATAACTTTCTCTGCAAAAAAGCTCTAACTCATGAAAATCTGTCTTCTGCATTGCAAATTACATGTCATTTCATGAGAAAGAAACATCTTTCATGTACTTGAGCTTAACTCTTAAAATTGCATTGAGCAACTTTCTCTCACTGAGAAAGAAGCTTTTCAGCATATGTGGCCTTTGATTCTCTTCATTTGCTTAGTTGCCCTAACACAGATTTTAGTGTTCTCAGAAGCTCCAAAACAGTGATTCTGAGCATTGAAGCTCTAACATAACTTTCTCTGCAAAAAAGCTCTAACTCATGAAAATCTGTCTTCTGCATTGCAAATTACATGTCATTTCATGAGAAAGAAACATCTTTCATGTACTTGAGCTTAACTCTTAAAATTGCATTGAGCAACTTTCTCTCATTGAGAAAGAAGCTTTTTCAGCATTTGTGGCCTTGGATTCTCTTCGTTTGCTTAGTTGCACTAACACAGCTTTTAGTGTTCTCAGAAGCTCCAAAACAGTGATTCTGAGCATTGAAGCTCTAACATAACTTTCTCTGCAAAAAAGCTCTAACTCATGAAAATCTGTCTTCTGCATTGCAAATTACATGTCATTTCATAAGAAAAAAACACCTTTCATGTACTTGAGCTTAACTCTTAAAATTGTATTGAGCAACTTTCTCTCACTGAGAAAGAAGCTTTTCAGCATCTGTGGCCTTGCATTCTCTTCATTTGCACTAACACAGCTTTTAGTGTTCTCAGACGCTCTAAAACAGTGATTCTGAGCATTGAAGTTCCAACAAAACTTTCTCTGCAAAAAAGCTCTAACTCATGAAAATCTGTCTTCTGCATTCCAAATTACATGTCATTTCATGAGAAAGCAACATCTTTCATGTACTTGAGCTTAACTCTTAAAATTGCATTGAGCAACTTTCTCTCACTGAGAAAGAAGCTTTTCAGCATCTGTGGCCTTTGATTCTCTTCATTTGCTTAGTTGCCCTAACACAGCTTTTAGTGTTCTCAGAAGCTCCAAAACAGTGATTCTGAGCATTGAAGCTCTTACATAACTTTCTCTGCAAAAAAGCTCTAACTCATGAAAATCTGTCTTCTGCATTGCAAATTACATGTCATTTCATGAGAAAGAAACATCTTTAATGTACTTGAGCTTAACTCTTAAATTTGCATTGAGCAACTTTCTCTCATTGAGAAAGAAGCTTTTTTACCATTTGTGGCCTTTGATTCTCTTCATTTGCTCAGTTGCCCTAACGCAGCTTTTAGTGTTCTCAGAAGCTCCAAAACAGAGATTCTGAGCATTAAAGCTCTAACAAAACTTTTTCTGCAAAAAATCTCTAACTCATGAAAATCTTTCTTCTGCATTGCAAATTACATGTCATTTTATGAGAAAGAAACATCTTTCATGTACTTGAGCTTAACTCTTAAATTTGCATTGAGCAACTTTCTCTCATTGAGAAAGAAGGTTTTTTAGCATCTGTGGCCTTGCATTCTCTTCATTTGCACTAACACAGCTTTTAGTGTTCTCAGACGCTCTAAAACAGTGACTCTGAGCATTGAAGCTCTAACATAACTTTCTCTGCAAAAAAGCTCTAACTCATGAAAATCTGTCTTCTGCATTGCAAATTACGTCATTTCATGAGAAAGAAACAGCTTTTATGTACTTGAGCTTAACTCTTAAAATTGCATTGAGCAACTTTCTCTCATAGAGAAAGACGCTTTTTCAGCATTTGTGGCCTTGGATTCTCTTCGTTTGCTTAGTTGCACTAACACAGCTTTTAGTGTTCTCAGAAGCTCTAAAACACTGATTCTGAGCATTGAAGCTCCAACAAAACTTTCTCTGCAAAAAAGCTCTAACTCATGAAAATCTGTCTTCTGCATTGCAAATTACATGTCATTTCATGAGAAAGAAACATCTTTCATGTACTTGAGCTTAACTCTTAAAATTGCATTGAGCTACTTTCTCTCACTGAGAAAGAAGCTTTTCGGAATCTGTAGCCTTTGATTCTCTTCATTTGCTTAGTTGCCCTAACACAGCTTTTAGTGTTCTCAGAAGCTCTAAAACAGTGATTCTGAGCATTGAAGCTCTAACAAAACTTTCTCTGCAAAAAAGCTCTAACCCATGAAAATCTGTCTTCTGCATTGCAAATTACATGTCATTTCATGAGAAAGAAACATCTTTCATGTACTTTAGCTTAACTCTTAAAATTGCAGTGAGCAACTTACTCTCACTGAGAAAGAAGCTCTTCAGCATCTGTGGCCTTGCATTCTCTTCATTTGCAATAACACAGCTTTTAGTGTTCTCAGAAGCTCTAAAACAGTGATTCTGAGCATTGAAGCTCTAACATAACTTTCTCTGCAAAAAAGCTCTAACTCATGAATATCTGTCTTCTGCATTTTAAATTACATGTCATTTCATGAGAAAGAAACATCTTTCATGTACTTGAGCTTAACTCTTGAAATTGCATTGAGCAGCTTTCTCTCACTGAGAAAGAAGCTTTTCAGCATCTGTGGCCTTTGATTCTCTTCATTTGCTTAGTTGCCCTAACACAGCTTTTAGTGTTCTCAGAAGCTCCAAAACAGTGATTCTGAGCATTGAAGCTCTAACATAACTTTCTCTGCAAAAAAGCTCTAACTCATGAAAATCTGTCTTCTGCATTGCAAATTACGTCATTTCATGAGAAAGAAAAAGCTTTCATGTACTTGAGCTTATCTCTTAAAATTGCAGTGAGCAACTTTCTCTCACTGAGAAAGAAGCTCTTCAGCATCTGTGGCCTTGCATTCTCTTCATTTGCACTAACACAGCTTTTAGTGTTCTCAGACGCTCTAAAACAGTGACTCTGAGCATTGAAGCTCTAACAAAACTTTCTCTGCAAAAAAGCTCTAACTCATGAAAATCTGTCTTCTGCATTGCAAATTACGTCATTTCATGAGAAAGAAACAGCTTTTATGTACTTGAGCTTAACTCTTAAAATTGCATTGAGCTACTTTCTCTCATTGAGAAAGAAGCTTTTTTACCATCTGTGGCCTTTGATTCTCTTCATTTGCTTAGTTTCCCTAACACAGCTTTTAGTGTTCTCAGAAGCTCCAAAACAGTGATTCTGAGCATTGAAGCTCTTACATAACTTTCTCTGCAAAAAAGCTCTAACTCATGAAAATCTGTCTTCTGCATTGCAAATTACATGTCATTTCATGAGAAAGAAACATCTTTCATGTACTTGAGCTTAACTCTTAAATTTGCATCGAGCAACTTTCTCTCATTGAGAAAGAAGCTTTTTTACCATTTGTGGCCTTGATTCTCTTCATTTGCTTAGTTGCCCTAACACAGCTTTTAGTGTTCTCAGAAGCTCCAAAACAGAGATTCTGAGCATTGAAGCTCTTACATAACTTTCTCTGCAAAAAAGCTCTAACTCATGAAAATCTTTCTTCTGCATTGCAAATTACATGTCATTTTATGAGAAAGAAACATCGGTTACACTTTATATTAGGTGGCCTTAACTACTATGTACTTACATCAAAAAATAAGTACAATGTACTTATTGTGTTCATATTGTATTGCAAACCACTTTTGCTGCTATTGAGGTGGGATACGGGTAAGGTTAGGGACAGGTTTGGTGGTATGGGTAGGTTTAAGGGTGGGTTAAGGTGTAAGGGATGGGTCAACAGTGTAATTATAAATGTAATTACAGAAATTAATTACAGATGTAAGTACATATAGGTATTTTTAATAATATAAGTACAATGTAAAAACATGTACTCAGTAAGTGTATTGTATCAAATGATTAATTTAAATGTAAGTACATGTAGTTAAGGCCACCTAATGTAAAGTGGGACCGAAACATCTTTCATGTACTTGACCTTAACTCTTAAATTTGCATTGAGCAACTTTCTCTCATTGAGAAAGACGCTTTTTCAGCATTTGTGGCCTTGGATTCTCTTCATTTACTTAGTTGCACTAACACAGCTTTTAGTGTTCTCAGAAGCTCCAAAACAGTAATTCTGAGCATTGAAGCTCTAACATAACTTTCTCTGCAAAAAAGCTCTAACTCATGAAAATCTGTCTTCTGCATTGCAAATTGCATGTCATTTCATGAGAAAGAAACATCTTTCATGTACTTGAGCTTAACTCTTAAAATTGCATTGAGCTACTTTCTCTCACTGAGAAAGAAGCTTTTCAGCATCTGTGGCCTTGCATTCTCTTCATTTGCACTAACACAGCTTTTAGTGTTCTCAGAAGCTCCAAAACAGTGATTCTGAGCATTGAAGCTCTTACATAACTTTCTCTGCAAAAAAGCTCTAACTCATGAAAATCTGTCTTCTGCATTGCAAATTACATGTCATTTCATGAGAAAGAAACATCTTTCATGTACTTGAGCTTAACTCTTAAATTTGCATCGAGCAACTTTCTCTCATTGAGAAAGAAGCTTTTTTACCATTTGTGGCCTTTGATTCTCTTCATTTGCTTAGTTGCCCTAACACAGCTTTTAGTGTTCTCAGAAGCTCCAAAACAGAGATTCTGAGCATTGAAGCTCTTACATAACTTTCTCTGCAAAAAAGCTCTAACTCATGAAAATCTTTCTTCTGCATTGCAAATTACATGTCATTTTATGAGAAAGAAACATCGGTTACACTTTATATTAGGTGGCCTTAACTACTATGTACTTACATCAAAAAATAAGTACAATGTACTTATTGTGTTCATATTGTATTGCAAACCACTTTTGCTGCTATTGAGGTGGGATACGGGTAAGGTTAGGGACAGGTTTGGTGGTATGGGTAGGTTTAAGGGTGGGTTAAGGTGTAAGGGATGGGTCAACAGTGTAATTATAAATGTAATTACAGAAATTAATTACAGATGTAAGTACATATAGGTATTTTTAATAATATAAGTACAATGTAAAAACATGTACTCAGTAAGTGTATTGTATCAAATGATTAATTTAAATGTAAGTACATGTAGTTAAGGCCACCTAATGTAAAGTGGGACCGAAACATCTTTCATGTACTTGACCTTAACTCTTAAATTTGCATTGAGCAACTTTCTCTCATTGAGAAAGACGCTTTTTCAGCATTTGTGGCCTTGGATTCTCTTCATTTACTTAGTTGCACTAACACAGCTTTTAGTGTTCTCAGAAGCTCCAAAACAGTAATTCTGAGCATTGAAGCTCTAACATAACTTTCTCTGCAAAAAAGCTCTAACTCATGAAAATCTGTCTTCTGCATTGCAAATTGCATGTCATTTCATGAGAAAGAAACATCTTTCATGTACTTGAGCTTAACTCTTAAAATTGCATTGAGCTACTTTCTCTCACTGAGAAAGAAGCTTTTCAGCATCTGTGGCCTTGCATTCTCTTCATTTGCACTAACACAGCTTTTAGTGTTCTCAGACGCTCTAAAACAGTGATTCTGAGCATTGAAGCTCCAACAAAACTTTCTCTGCAAAAAAGCTCTAACTCATGAAAATCTGTCTTCTGCATTGCAAATTACATGTCATTTCATGAGAAAGAAACATCTTTCATGTACTTGAGCTTAACTCTTAAATTTGCATTGAGCAACTTTCTCTCATTGAGAAAGACGCTTTTTCAGCATTTGTGGCCTTGGATTCTCTTCGTTTGCTTAGTTGCACTAACACAGCTTTTAGTGTTCTCAGAAGCTCCAAAACAGTGATTCTGAGCATTGAAGCTCTAACATAACTTTCTCTGCAAAAAAGCTCTAACTCATGAAAATCTGTCTTCTGCATTGCAAATTACATGTCATTTCATGAGAAAGAAACACCTTTCATGTACTTGAGCTTAACTCTTAAAATTGCATTGAGCAACTTTCTCTCACTGAGAAAGAAGCTTTTCAGCATCTGTGGCCTTTGATTCTCTTCATTTGCTTAGTTGCCCTAACACAGCTTTTAGTGTTCTCAGAAGCTCCAAAACAGTGATTCTGAGCATTGAAGCTCTAACATAACTTTCTCTGCAAAAAAGCTCTAACTCATGAAAATCTGTCTTCTGCATTTCAAATTACATGTCATTTCATGAGAAAGCAACATCTTTCATGTACTTGAGCTTAACTCTTAAAATTGCATTGAGCAACTTTCTCTCACTGAGAAAGAAGCTTTTTAGTATCTGTGGCCTTTGATTCTCTTCATTTGCTTAGTTGCCCTAACACAGCTTTTAGTGTTCTCAGAAGCTCCAAAACAGTGATTCTGAGCATTGAAGCTCAAACATAACTTTCTCTGAAAAAAAGCTCTAACTCATGAAAATCTGTCTTCTGCATTGCAAATTACAACCCGGTCTCACGGCAGTTCGTGATTTAGTCACGTAATTTAATCTATTTATTCGTGGCAGGGACGCGTTTATTTCGTTATTTTCGTAAGTCCAGCACGTTTTTTAAACTAATGCATTTCAGTTGGATGCATCTTTTGTGCAACAGCACGATTCTTTCTGCCAGTCGGGCTGCAGCAGAGAAGCTGTTTAATCAACATTTATTCATGAGATCTTATCACGGTTTATGCTGCTGCTAGCCATTTTGGTGCCCTAACCATAATTCCTTTATGATTTTAAACACAAAGACAGTTTGCCAGTCTTTTATATACCTCCTACTTTCAAAGTCAAACTTCGTCGTGTGCTGCGCAAATTGCGCAATCCAACAGAGCACTGGGGGCACCATCTCTAGAGCAATTAAATACTCTTGTTATGCCTGAAAGGTGCCTAATAATATATACTGAAATAATATCGGCATTATAATTATTGACTATGATTATTGATTTTTCATTAGGCTATTTTTGGTGCCCCCTCAGCAAGTCGGGGCCCTACGCACCGCGCGTGGTGGGAGTGGCGGGGCTGTATATTAATTATGAATTATTATTTCGGTCTTTTTCGGTTATTGTCTATCGACATTTATTTAGATGTTATCATTGTATTCATTCATTTCTTTATTTTAATAATATTATTTCGGTCTTATTACCGGTGAAATATTACAGTAAGCCAGAACACGGGCCGAGCGGGGCTCATTCTAAGCCCATTAGCCACAATGCAATGCGGACATTCATATCACAGAATCTGACAGCGATCAGCAGGTCATTAACGACAGTATAGGCTATCGCATTTATAAGCAGCCTTTACAATATATTTAGAGTCTAAAGTTTAAAAAAAAAAATTGAAAAGCCCAAAGATCTGTAGGCCTATCTCTGCTAAATGAATTTAACATACGTTTGTGGTCCCCTTTATTTTAAGTTTCTTTCTTTTTTTTTTTTTTGGTTCTTTTTATTTAAACTATATTGTTACTAAATGTGAAAATGTGTAAAAGTTGTAACGGCCACTAGAGTATTTACGGTAGTTTTGTGTTAGATTGACAACTACGCATGGGAATAGGGCGGGGCTGTACGAGACGAAGAGGGGAAGAGAGAACTTGCTCTATCGACATCTTTAGTTTTATTTCATTCCTTTCTGGTTGTGACCTGAGTTGGATGTTTATGTACCATTTTCCCTCACTCATTCCCCATGTATGTGGACGAGTGTGTCGGTGCTTGAGGTGTTTTATTAAACTCGGGAAAATACGCCATCTTCTCGTCTCCCGTGCATTATTAGCACCCCACAGTGTTCCCATCCGGGCTGTTTAACATTTCAACTCGGTGTTACAAAGTGGCGCCCGAACTGTGTGGATCTACCAAAGTTATCTCTTTTACTCGTCTCTCCTGGACTGGTGGCTATTGATTATCGACGGACGTCTTCGTGGTACGGCGGTGTAAAGTTATCCAGGAAAGGCCGCTGGCAGGTTGGAGAGGAGGCCGCGCGGATCCCGGGAAAAAGGACGTGTGATGGCGGTCCGCGGATTTTCTGCTGTTCTTTGAAGGCTCGTTCGGGGACAAAAGAGTGAAGGTGAATTTTGTGCCGTTTCATCTAGCGGGGACAGATTTTTGTTTTTCTTTCGACTGGAGGGACAGTTCGTTATTCTATAGCTACGGAACTTTGATTGAAAAGACATAAAGAAGAAAGGGACACTTGGAAGATTTTACATTATTTTTTCTCTTTGGATGACAAACGGATATTTATTTTGGTTTTTGCTGGATGGACATTTTTGAAGTAGCCATATAATATGTTACTGGTTGCAATCACGTTTTCGCTCGCTTCATAAGTGCAACAAGGAACATTGATTCTGGGAAAAAAAAAAAAAAACTATTGGACTTTATTTCAGGGTGCATTTGTTTTTGTGCACATTTCTGATGTAAATTTGTTTATTTTGATTTAGCATACAAGCTGCACGACAGCACGTGCATATTTCTAAAGGGAATAAGCAGGTTCATTGTACTCTAATTGTTTTGTAGTTAACCTCTTGTAAATTGTGTGCATCTGCATGTAATATTTTGTTTTACTTTACTTTTCTTTTGATATTTTTGAAATTTGCTATCATACTACAGGGTGTATAAGATGGCCAAGAAACGTGAACTGTTTGACTTGCTGACAGGTTCTGACTATTTGCCAGGACAGGGTACTGCTCAGAGTGGGGATGGTGACATGCAGTCTCAGGTGCAGCTCCTGCGGGACGAGGTTGCTGTACTGCAGCGGTGTCTCCGTGACTCGCTGGACCTGCAAAAGAGTATGATTGATTGTATGAGTCCTGATGACGGTACGGTTCCTGTTGGGCCACGTCCACAGTCTAACCCTTTGGCCGCGTCTACACCATTGGTTCGAGGGCAGCCTCCACTAGGCATTTCAAGGTCAGTGTCTGCTGATATGCCCCATGTAAGTGCGCCTGTGGTGGCTCAAACAGCCTCGGCTGAGTTGTCGGCTACGTCTAGGGTCTTAGCCTCTGTCCTCCATCAATCACGTCTTGAACCTCTAATTTTTGACGGTGAAGGAAGGGTGAGTCCAGACGACTGGCTTCAGTCTGTTGATATATACAGGACTTCACTGGATCTTACTGATTGCCAGATGTTACTGGAGCTCCCGCGGTTTCTGTCCAAGGAGCCGAAGAAGTGGTTTAATGTCTTGAGCTCCCATGTTTCCACATGGGCCCAGTTTTGTAACCTATTTAAGACGGTTTTTCTGCCATCTGACAATCAGGAGCGCATTATGAGGGGTATCTTGGACAGGGTTCAGAGGCCGAATGAACCTTTACCTACGTTTGTTGCCCATATGCTGAGTGAATTTCGTAAATTAAGATGTCCGCCTCCTCAGCCAGAACAAATTGAGCTAATATGTAAGCACGCTGTTGAAAAATACAGGGTAGCACTCTATGGCACGTCAGTGACGTCGGTTATGGACCTTCTGTTGCGTGCGCATGAACTACATGCAGTCTTGGGTCCATGTGGTCAATCTGTGCCCGTGGTTCCACAGTCAGTTCCGGTCGCAAGAGAACTTCATTGTTTTAAGTGTTTGACACCGGGGTTTACTTCCCGTAACTGCCCAAACTGTAGGCAGCAAAACAGCCAAAATGTGCACTCGGGAGGTTCACCCAATTGTCTGACTGGACAGACTACTGAGACATCGGGTGCTGAAGTCCCAAGTAACATTTCTCAAACTGCGGTTGCAGGCCTGGTTGCTTCAGTCAGGCCCGGGTCGGGAAACTTCAGGGGGGGGAGGACTTTTCAGAGAGGCAATCCTCCCCCCAGAGACAGTAATTGAGCCTCACTCACCTGACTCTTCCCAGACCACTCAACTTGCTCTTGGTCATGTGGAAGACATTACATCCTCATCTTACTGGAACACACCTTTTCGTGTTCAGGTGAATTTTCAGGGCCAGGCACTTGAAGCTACTCTGGATACGGGGGCTTCTGTTTCAGCCGTGCGGGCAGATGTTTCTAGATTTGTTCCTGGGGGGACATTTAAAACAGCAGCATGGTCTGCATCTCCTTTGCAGCTTGCCGATGGGGGAATGTGTTGTCCATCGGGTTTAGCGTGGTTACAGTTTGGGTTTATGGGCCAACGCTTTTACCATCGTTTTGCAATCATACAAAATCTTTCAACCCCGCTTGTTTTGGGCATGGATTTTATGATGAGAGCTTCTGTTGTGATCCAGGTTCCTTCCAGAACTGTTGTTCTAGGTGATGTGCCAGAGGATGACACTGAACTGGAGGGCGTTGAGGTGATGACGCCGAATCACAGTCTGCTTGGCCTACTAGACAGTGGTTCTTGTTTGGACACGAAAGTTGATGGGGCTGCTTTAATTGAAGGTGAAAAAGTCAAACTAGCGGAGTTGTTGAGATCTTTTGCTGAATTATTCGATGGACATCTAGGCCATACATCCATAGTTGAACATACAATTGACACTGGACAGGCCCGACCTATACATCTCGCTCCATACCGTACTTCACCTGCAAAGAAAGAATTGATTGAGCGGCAGATTGACATGATGTTGGCAGAAGGCATTATTGAACCGGCATCGGGGCCGTGGGCCGCGCCGATCGTTATCGTTCAAAAGCCTTCTGGTGAACCAAGGTTTTGCGTTGACTATCGAGGATTGAATAGCCTTACAGTGAAAGACTCGTATCCGCTTCCAAGGATAGACGAGTCCCTCGATTTTCTAGCAAGAGGTAATTTTGTGTCCACAATCGATTTAGCCAGGGGTTATTGGCAGGTGGCCATGGAAGAATCATCTAGGCCAAAGACCGCTTTCGTTTCTCACCGTGGGCTGTATCAGTTCCGTGTTCTACCCTTTGGCCTGTGCAATGCCCCAGTCACTTTTCAGAGGCTCATGAACACAGTGCTGGCAGGCCTCATCTACAAGTCATGTGCAGTTTATCTCGATGATATTGTAGTTGCCTCGCCTACGTTCGAACAACACCTGAGAGATCTTGAGGAAGTCCTGGCTAGGCTGAGATCTGCTGGCCTGTCAATCAAGTTGGACAAGTGTCAGTTCTGTAGAAAGGAACTTACCTTCTTGGGTTATCGGGTCACCAAAGAGGGTATTCTACCAAATGAGGAGAAGGTGAAGGCTGTGGTAGACTTTGCTACTCCAATGAACGTTAAGCAAGTGAGACAGTTCTTAGGAATAACCAGCTACTACCGGCGGTTCATTCATGAATATGCCCGACATGCTGAACCTCTTTTCGCTCTTACGAGAGCCAATGTTCCTTTTGGGTGGACACAAGATTGTCAGAATGCTATGGATTTCCTTAAAAATAAACTGACGTCTGCACCTATCTTGAGGTTTCCACAGTTTTCGCTCCCATTTTTCATTCACGTGGATGCGTGTGATGTTGGTCTGGGTGCTGCTTTAATGCAGAGGGATGAGCAAGGCAGGGACTGTGCTGTTGCCTATGCTAGCCGTGCTTTGCACAAGTCCGAACGCCCTTACTCTACTCCTGAGAAGGAGTGCCTGGCGGTAATTTGGGCACTTGAGTATTTCAGACCATACATTGAGGGTTTGCACGTCACAGTTTTTTCTGACCACAGCAGTTTGAAGTGGTTGATGTCACGACCTAATCCGACTGGAAGATTGGCTAGGTGGTCACTTCGGTTGCAAGACTTTGATTTTGAGATAATCCATAAACCGGGAGTGTCCAATAGCGTTCCGGACAGTTTGTCAAGGAACCCTCTACCCTCTGGAGATCAGCCGTTTGACATTCTCCCTGATCGTGCTGTTCTTGGAAGTCTGGACTTGCGCTCACTGCCGTCTGTGTTGTTTACAGACAGGGATCAGTTGAGAAGTCTGCAGCTGAATGATCCGGACATTGGAAAATTGTTCAGTGCTTTGGAGGATGGTGAAAGTGTGTCTTCCGAGGAAAATCTTCTATATGCTGTTCTTGATGGTCTTTTGTACCACAAGGATCCAAAATCTTCTTGTACATTACACCCCATGAAACAGTTCAAGCTTTATGCTCCCCAGACGGTCAGAAGGTCTCTGTTGGAGTATTATCATGACCATCCCACCGCAGGTCACTTGGGTGTGACAAAAACGGTGACAAGACTTAAGCAGAGGTTTTTCTGGCCCAACATGCTGTCAGATGTGAAGAAGTACGTTGGTTCATGTGCCATCTGCCAATTCACTAAGCCGTCCCAGAGAAAGCCTGGTGGGTTCATGGTTCCAGTCTGCCCCCAATATCCCTGGGAATATGCTGGGGTGGATTTTGTGGGCCCTTTGCCCCGAACGCCGAGTGGTAATGCATACATCCTTGTGTTTGTAGATTACTTTTCTAAGTGGATTGAGGTGTGTGCGGTGAGGGAAGCTACAGCTTTGGTTGCTGCCAGTAAGCTTCTCAGTGAAGTGTTTGCTAGACATGGCGCTCCCAAGTACTTGATATCCGACAGGGGTTCTGTGTTTATGAGTGACCTCTTCAAACACACGGTTTCTGCTTTGGGTACGGAGCACAGGCTTACAACGGCTTACCACCCGCAGACAAATGCTACGGAGAGAGTTAATCGTACACTGAAAACGGCCATTAGGGCATATGTTGGAACCAAACATACTTCCTGGGATCGTTTTCTCCCCCACATTTGTTTTGCCTTGCGGACAGCTCAACATGACAGTACGGGACTGAGTCCGTCGATGGTGTTGTATGGTCGTGAACTGGACACGCCTTTGGATCTGCTTTCTCAGCCTGATGTTTTTGGCGTGGAAGATCCAGGTGTGACTTCTTTGGATGCCCTGAAGCATTTGCTCCAGGAGGCGTCTGATCATGTCAGGAGTTTTCTGAAGGCAAGTCACTCTAAGAAAAAACACTACTATGACAAGAGGCGTCGGCTAGTTTTTTTCTCCATGAATGATCTGGTGCGGGTCAAAACTCATCCGAGGTCTGACTCGTCTACGAACTTTGCTGCCAAGCTCGCGCCTCTATACACAGGTCCTTACCGTGTTGCTCAGAAATTGTCTGATGTGAATTATAGACTTGCTGATGTGACTACGGGAAAAGATATGGGAGTGTTTCACGTGGTGAACATGGAGCCTTTTCGTAAATGGGATTTTGGGAAGGTATCAAAAAGGGTGCCTGTGAATCCACCTCTGGAATTTGCCGATGACGATACTTTGTTGGGTGGTGAAAGCTCCTGCCATACAAGTCCTGGGGAGCCATCCAGTGACTGTCCAACTGACGGTGTCAGTGATCTCTTGGAATCTGATGCCAGAGGTTCTTTGTCTGAATTATTTGGGGATGTCACTGATGACGGGGCAAGTGCGTGTGGCGATCCTGCCATTCTCTCTGATTTGTCGGAGCGTCATATTGATTTCGTTGATCAAAGGTATGACTTGCGACCTAGACTTGCACCCAGGATTACCTCAGGCTGGGTAACCAATAAGTGGACCAATCCATTCCACACAGACCGGTTGGATTTAAAGTGAATCCGTTAATGGAGTGTGGGGTGTGCAGATTTTCCTAAATCACCATAATGTTATAACAATATACCGTTCTGTTATTGGTTTTTGTTGACCGTTTTTAGGTTAATCAACACTGGTGTGTTTTGTTCTTATAGAAGTCAAATCTATCATGTGAAATGTATTTTGCCATGGGTTTTTGAAATGCCTATGTATTTTCTTTTCTGTTTGCTTATGTTTTCTTTATGTATTCTAGGACAAAGTGGTTTGGTGACGTAAAAACTGTCATGTATGTTGGTATTTCTCATCATGTACCATTGTTTTTCTTTTAGAAAGGAGTATTTACAACCATTCATGTATGGAGTTGTTTCTGTCCTGTATTTTCGCATTGCTGCTGGCTGAGGACAGCCAGATTTTCCAGGGGGGACTCTGTAACGGCCACTAGAGTATTTACGGTAGTTTTGTGTTAGATTGACAACTACGCATGGGAATAGGGCGGGGCTGTACGAGACGAAGAGGGGAAGAGAGAACTTGCTCTATCGACATCTTT
Source organism: Acrossocheilus wenchowensis (assembly GCA_029620275.1). Classification (NCBI taxonomy): domain Eukaryota; kingdom Metazoa; phylum Chordata; class Actinopteri; order Cypriniformes; family Cyprinidae; genus Acrossocheilus; species Acrossocheilus wenchowensis. Next base: position 23,775,124 of record CM056151.1, read on the forward strand.
AGTTTTATTTCATTCCTTTCTGGTTGTGACCTGAGTTGGATGTTTATGTACCATTTTCCCTCACTCGTTCCCCATGTATGTGGACGAGTGTGTCGGTGCTTGAGGTGTTTTATTAAACTCGGGAAAATACGCCATCTTCTCGTCTCCCGTGCATTATTAGCACCCCACAGTGTTCCCATCCGGGCTGTTTAACATTTCAACTCGGTGTTACAAAGTAATTTGTCAAGGACTTGATATTGAATTCTGTAATTTTAAAAATTCAATAAAAAAAAAAGTAAAAAAAAAAAATAAAAAAAAAATTACATTTAATCTGTGTTTTTGTCACCAGCAATCCAGTATGTTGCTCAGTTTTGTTACAGTAAGTTAAGCTCCGAATTTTTTTTAAAGTTCCAGTGAGTTTCTTCTGTTGTCCTGTTGGAAAAAATATATATTTCAATTCGTTCGCAATGTTTTAATAATTTTAATTTTTCGCAATGTTTTTTTTTTTTTTTGCACAACAATATCCGGGTGACGGCGCTACCGCCAATTAGCTACTACGTCCTCTGGAGTCGTTGAGTACAACACGTTCTCTCTCCCAACTCGTCACATATCGAAGCTTGGTCAGGATCCCTTTGGCGTCATGTTTTAACTTGCAGGGATTCCCATAGACTTCTGACCAGAACTGGCGGCGTTGACATTTGACGTGCAGGAAAGCAAACCGCAGTGTGTACGGGACTCGAGACTATGACAAATAGGAATAAAAAAGAAAAGGCTGCAATAAATTAGTCACGACAGGGTGATTCGATTGGTGTCCCCCAGGTCATATTTAACTGATTTTTTTATTTTAAAAACCACTCGTTGCCTGATATCAAAGTGCGTCTGTGAAACAGGTTCAGCGGTGACTTTAACAACGCTCCAGCGAGCAACAGCAGTAGTGTATTCCTCGGCAATGCTGAGCTGTGTCCGAAACCGCTCCCTATCCACTAGTGATGGGAAGTTCGGATCATTTTACTGACTCGGACCTTTGAGTCTCGTTCAGCAAAATGAACAAATCTTTTTTCAAGTCATTTCGTTCATCTTAGCAAAATATAATTAAAATGTTACATGCTACTTCCCTAACACATCTACTACTTATGCAAACGTTGATCACACTACAAACAATACAAAATATAATGCTATAAGAAACAGAAAAGATTAATTCATCGTTTACCTGGGTCTTGATTAGCTCACCTCACCTCTATCTGACAAGTAATCGGGTTTGAGTCGTTCGTTCATCACGTGACAGCCTCATTCACTAACCTATGCAGTCAGAGCCGGAAAGAGAATTGATTAGTTCACCTGTTTCGAGTCATCGGGTTTGAGTCGTTCGTTCATCACGTGACAGCCCCATAAGCTAAACCAATGCAGTCAGAGCCGGAAAGAGAATTGATTAGTTCACCTGTTTCGAGTCATCGGGTTTGAGTCGTTCCTTCTTTTGTCACTTGACGTGACAGCTTTGGGCAGACAAATTAGTTAATTTACAACCTTCCTTACAAACGGGTGCATAGTCATTATTATTATTATTATTTACTCGTACAGTTATGTGATGCATTTCTGGTCTCAAATTAGTGTTTTAATTTCTGTCACGATGGTTCTTTTCCATAATACTGAATGTAATAATACAGATAATAAAGAGTTGTTTATGCTTTAATTTTATTCAAATTTTTTTGGAGTCTAATCTTCATAAAATACAATACATTTGTATTAATGTCTTTTGAGTTAACCCTTTAGATTAGACTATAGTGACTATACTTTAGACATTAACACTGTACACACTCTTGAATTGTTTTTTTATTGTTTATTTTTGTGCCAGAAAAAGCTTTAGCAAAGAGGATAACTATTCCAAAATGAATTAAAACAATTGAAATAAAAAATACAAGAAAATTAAAATATACTAAAGCCACAGAGCCTTAAAAAACTAAAACTAAATATTGCACAACAAGCTGAGCTTTTTTTATAATAAATAAAATAAATAAGCTTTAAAATAAATAACACCTTTGTGCCAAAAAAAAGCTTTCTAGCAAAGAGAATAACTAATCCCGAATGAATTAAAACAATTTAAATAAAAAATAAATTTAAAATTAAAAGATACTCGAGCCACAGAGCCTAATAACCTTAACAGATTAACTTTAAAATCACAATATATAAAAAAAAAAAAAAAAAAAATTGCGCAACAAGCTAGGCTTTTTTTAAATAAATAAAAAATAAATAAGCTTTAAAATAAATATCACACTGTGGCTATATTTTAGAACATGCTTTAAGGCATGTTTGCATTAAAAAAAACAAGCTCCCGGACCTTGGATGGGCTGAGTCTGTTTCTTCTTTCTGAGATAATCTGCCCAGTTTTAGAAAAAATTCTTTCAGATGGAACAGATGTAGCCACAATGCAAAGTCTTGCCTTCATGACCTCAGAAAGGGTTTTGTATACTGGTGAACAGCTCCTCCACCACGCCAGAGGGTCTGATGTGCGGGATAAGAGGGGCTCTGCAAGGTAGGCCCGCATCTCCATCATAGCATCTGACGTCTTAGAAGTGGTAGCAGAAGGCCTCAAGCTTGCCACCCTCTCGTCAAAGTCTTCCCAAAACATGGCCCCTGCACTGACAGTTGCACCAGGATCTGAAGTATTCTCCTCCTCACTCTGAGCTGGGTTAATAGTTGCTGCAGCTGCTGTAACCCTCTTTACTGTCTCTTCTGCTGCCTGCTGATTGACAAAAGCTTGCTTTTTGAACCTTGGGTCCAGGCAAGTAGCATCAGCAAGCTTCTCAATGTGTTCCACTTTGCCAAACCTCTTGGTCATTTCTGACATCAGGGAATCCACTAGTTTTTAACAGGGTCAAATCTAGAGGGATTTCTTTGATATTGTGCAACAATCTTCTGAAGACCTCTTGTCATCAAAATGACTTTGGAGGCAGTCACAAACCTATGAAGATTACAAATTGTTTCTAAATTAATTATAATAAAATCAAAATCAGTACTGCATATACTTCTCTGTTAAAAATAAGGCTACAAAAAAACATGCATCATTAAGAGGGTTTAAAATGTTTTAAAATGAATAATAATAAAAAATAACTATACTTACTTTTCTGCACTCACTTCAGTGGTGACCTCCTCAAATGGCTTAATAATGTCCAAAATTTCTCTGGAAATGTTCCATTCTTCTGGTGACAAGGTTGGCAGAGATGCATTAGTTAGTGCCAGGGTGGAGATGATTGGATCTTTGATTTCAGTAAATCTTTTCAACATGTAATAAGTTGAATTCCACCTTGTGGCCACATCCTGTTTTAACCGCAACGTCTCTTGAACCATCTGTTTTTGTGTGGCCTTGAGCTTGTCTGAAGCAACTGTACTTCTATGGAAGTATTCAGCTATTGTCTTGACCTTTTGCAATATTGCTTGGACCTCCTTCAATGCAGCTCTGACAATGAGGTTCAGCATATGTGCGAAACAAGGTATGTGGTCCCAGTGGAGATGGTCTTTCAGGGCTGAAACAATGTTGCTGGCATTGTCTGTAACACAAGCTACAATTGTCACCCGCACCCCATTCATTTGCAACTCTTGTCAGCTCACTTGCCAGGTGAGCAGCAGTGTGTCTCTCTGTCAAAACAAAGCAGTCCAGGAGATAGGAGGTCATCTGAAAGTCCTCTATGAAATGACATGTCACAGTCATGTAACTTTCTGTAGTCAAAGAGGTCCAGCAGTCTGTTGTGAGACAAACAGCAGATGCACTCTTGATGTTGTCCATTATATCACCTCTTAACTTGTCATACAGCCTAGGCATTACAGTTTTTGATAGTGTTTTTCTGCTAGGTAGACTGTATGACGGGTCCAGAAGATGTGAATACTCCTTAAAGCCCTTGTCCTCCACTATAGAAAATGGCTGAAAGTCACAGGCATTCATTCTCACCAGAGCCTCATCAAGTTTGCTTTGTCTTAATGGATCTATTGGTCTTGTTACAAAACTGCTCATTGAAGTTTGCTGTTGTGGCCTCCTTGGCCTAACTGGTCCTTGGATGGTGGTGGGTGCTGCTGGTGTACTGGATGCGGCAGATGTGGTCAGCGTGCCAGCCAAAGCCCGTCAAAGGTCCAGCTGAAGAAGTGCTGGTGGAAGAAACAGCTCCAGCTGCTGCAGGGCTATCATCTTCAGTCTCTGTTCTAGCTTGTGCTAACAGCACAGTAGGATGTGAGGATTTAAGGTGCCTCCTCAAATTAGAAATGCTTCCTCCTTTAGTTGAAAAACTTTTTTTGCATATGTTGCATTTTGCTTCAGTGGCTGAAGTTGCCACAAAATGAGTCCAAACATCACTCCTTTTTCTAGTGCTCATGTTCAAATCTGTCTGAGGCTCTTCTCTGCCCCTCACCTAGTGCAAAACAAAGGGGGATGGGTGTGGAATGGTCACTGTTCCCTTGGTGACAGTCTTGAGTGACAGTTGTCCTTCAGCTGAACTTTGTGTGACCCAAGCACACTATAATTCTTAGTAAATCACTTTAACTCTCCAGTTTTATGCCAGTTTGGGTTACAACTGTTGAAGCTAAGGTTATCATAACCTTAATATTTTAAACTAACATTAATCATTCATATTCAAAATGTTATTTGCTTTCACTTTATGTCATTGTGTCCTTTTTGACCAATCTTCTTATACAAATATTAGACCAATATGTCAAGTCTGCCTAGGAAAAACAATTATACCAGCAAAGTCAAAATTGGAGTAAAAATGATCAAACTATAAGTGCTTTGTAATTTTAGGCTTGGATTTTTGTTATTATATAGTTATATTATATGTTTATTGATAGACAAAGACAGTGAAAGGACAAATCAATCAATATTTTATTTATAACAGGGTTTTATTTATTTATAAAATAACACAGATCCTCAATAAACAGTAACAAAAACATAGTAACAGAAATGAACAGACCATTTTTATTTCTAGGAAAATGCTTATTACACATATTTTGATAATTTTATGATACTTAAATGTGATCCAACAAACAAAAAATACAGTTTTACTTTATAGTATTTTACTGATCCGGCAAGTGGTCACGTGACAAAAGAACGAACGACTCAAACCCGATGACTCGAAAGAGGTGAACAAATCAATTCTCTTTCCGGCTCTGACTGCATAGGTTAGACTGCATCATCAAAGGTAACTATTAGTACCGAAAGATTTTAAAAAAATATAATAATAATTGTTTTAAAAATATCAAGCTAACGTTGCGTTCACTGTACTTGTTCAGCTCCCATATCCGGTTATGTAATTTAATCTTTTTACATTGAATTGCTGCTTCTTCTGACTTTTTCTTTTTTCCTATTAAAATAGATGACAGACTCTTCTACGTCGGCCCCAGTAGGCAGTACATGCGGCTAGTTGTCCTGTCAGAGGAAGAGAAGAGGTCTGTTCTTACGGAGTGCCACAATAACCCAGGGACTGGAAATCACAGTGGCGCCAGAGGCACTCAGAACAGGGTTATTGCTTGATACTATTGGCCTACAATTATCCAGGATGTGAAAGAATGGGTAATGTACTACAGATGTAGTACTTTACTTTTTTTTTTTTTACTTCTGCCAGTTTTTTTTTTCTATGCAAGTATCTATACTTAAAAATTTGTCTTTTTTTACCGTCTCTGATTGTTAGATACCTCCTTGATTTAGAAGTTATATTTATTGTCATCACCAACTTGTATCAAGTGGCTGTTTTTTCTTGACATTTTGTTCAAAAAATGTGTTGCTTTTTAGGTCAGATCCTGTCACCGCTGCCAGTTGAATGACCCCATCAAGACTGTTGTGCCAGTCTTGCATTCTATTAAGGTACTGCTTACAAGGTTTTAGCAAACTGATGAGACTAACAAACTAGTCTCAACCTTGTGTACAGTTTTACCAGAATTTGGTTGATGCTAATTTTGTGCCATGCAGGTAAAAGAACCTTGGGAGTGTCACTGTGCACACAGCAGGGAGGAACGACGAGCACTCAAAACGAGGATAAACTTCCAAATAATAGTCTTTAATGGGGACATCAGGACAGGACAAGGCAAGACAAGGCTGAAACAGACAGGAACACCGGGGAATAACGAGTAGACCAGACGAAAACTAACTAAACAGGCAGGAACTAAATACACATGACAATCAATGATAATTAGACAAAACACGGTTGGACAACACTAAACTCATAATCACACTAAACAAGGACAGGAACAAGACCAAATAAGGACACAAGGGGCGGGAACACAAGACACACACACGACAGAGGACTGACAGGGGGGGTGGGGCACTCTGGAGGCCCCTCAGGACAGACATGGACAGGAACAGGAACACAGGACGGGGGACCTCCAGAGCGGAACAGACAGAGGCCATGGCAGGGCTGGGAGCTCAGGAGGCCATGGCAGATGGTCGTCGTGGCCATGGCAGAGCTGGGAGCTCAGGCGGCCATGGCGGATGGTCTTCGTGGCCATGGCCACATTCTTCGGCCCGCCCACCCACCCAGAGCTCTACTACCCCCCCCCCCCCCCCAAATTTCCTTGGGGAATCCAGGGGGTATCAAGAACCCTCCAGGGCTTAACAGACAGGACACTGGCCAGACACACAGACAGGACAGGAACCGTATAGCTGACAGGGACAGGACAGGCCAGACACACAGACAGGACAGCCCACAGGAACAGGAGGCCCTCCAGGGCGAACTCGGAAGCTGAGGCTTCTTCTGGGCATGACAGGGAATCAGGGGCCCTCACAGGGTCCCTCAGCAACCGCCTCCACTACCACGACAGCAGTCTCCATGGACAAGACAAGACTAGGGTAGTTAAAATGTTCCAGCGGCGTGAAGAGAGCGGTGGTCTTCTGTCACGGTGCACACAGCAGGGAGGAACGACGAGCACTCAAAACGAGGATAAACTTCCAAATAATAGTCTTTAATGGGGACATCAGGACAGGACAAGGCAAGACAAGGCTGAAACAGACAGGAACACCGGGGAATAACGAGTAGACCAGACGAAAACTAACTAAACAAGCAGGAACTAAATACACATGACAATCAATGATAATTAGACAAAACACGGCTGGACAACACTAAACTCATAATCACACTAAACAAGGACAGGAACAAGACCAAATAAGGACACAAGGGGCGGGAACACAAGACACACACACACGACAGAGGACTGACAGGTAGGTGCTTGGTTTGGATTTGATTGGACCACTGCCCGAAACGGCACGCAACAACAAGTATGTCCTTACCATGACTGACCTGTACACCAAGTGGGTGATTGCAGAACCTATGAAATCTAAGACAGCAGCTGAGGTGTCTGCAATAAAAAACCGCAAAGCTGTACTTGTTCGGCATGGTAAGGAAAATCATTACAGACCAAGGGAAGGAGTTCGTCTGCAAGGTGAAGTTTTGTAAATGTTTAATAATGTTTTTTTTCCCCCCTACTCTTGTCTCAACATTTCCACCTTATTTTTCTAACCATTTGTAAATTTAATGTGTCTGGCTTCCGGTCTCATCTGCTTCCAGCTATATTTAGCTGTGCAAAACAGCTCGTTTAGCTGCTTGATATTGCAAACTGGTGTGTTTTACCATATTATTTTAATTATGAACACACTGGTTTGTAGTGCAAACAATTTTACCGTTTACTGCACTGTTATTCTTCTCCTCATTTCCCTATTGTGCTTAATGAAGTGGAAGTCTCGCACATTCACAGAACAGCTTACTTCCACGTTGAAAAATAAGGTGGATATGTTGTTGTTTACAGTTACTCCAGTCTTGCAAATTTAACTTATGATACCTCTGCAGCTCAACGACAGCATTTTCAGTATGCTGAAAATCAAACATGCTGTCTCCAGTGCTTACCATCCCCAAACCAAGGGGCAGGTGACTCTTTTTATACCTGTCTTTTAAGATCTATTGTTGCCTTATGGTTATTCATCAACTTTCTAAATGCATTGATATGTATAGGATGAAAGAACTAACCAGAATATCAAGCGAGCACTCAGGAAGTATGTGGATGACAACCACAATGACTGGGACCTCCACCTTCCTGCTGTGGTGTATGGAATCAACACTGCAAAGCAGGTTTTGTCTCACTTATTATATTTATAATATCTATGGTTAGTTGTCGATGGTAAAACTGAATTGGTGAATTTATTTACTACTTAATGTCAAGGATGGAGTTTTTCAAACTTATAGATAAATACAAACTTAATAGTTAATGGGAAGCTTCCTTATGTGATCAGTACTCCACTAGACACAGTCCCTACTTCCTCCTCTTCCATCGACACCCACGTCTGCCAGAGGTCATGAATGCCTGTCCCATGGGAGATGATTTTGAAGTTGCTGACCCAGAAGACGACATCGACACCAGAGTCAATAAGATGAAAGTTCTCAATGAAAAGGTTTGTATTTGAATAATAAAGGTAAATGAAGTAGTGAATTACTATCAGAATTAGACCTAGGCATAGGCTGATCTATGTATTTTTTTTGCTGCCATTCTGCTTTATCTCTCTTTAGTTATAAAAGCAATTGAATCTTCATGTGAAGCTACTGTCCCTCACTCTGTTACATTGTAATGAGTAATGTTGTAATAAGTAATGTTGCATAAGTAAGTGTAATAAGTAACCTTGTTCCTTATTGTTCTATCTTGGCCTGACTGAGACTTCATTGATCAAGAGACCACAGAATTCTGTATTTTTAAATGAGTTTTAATTTTGGGTTCTGTTCTTTTTTTGTAGGTTCTTCACAACATAGAGAGAGCACAGAGCATGCAACAGAAGTCATTCCAAAATCGCAAGCACAAGTTTTTGCGAGTATGTTCAGTTCAGGCCGGTGATGATGTTCTGCTCTCACGGGACCCCAAGAAACGACGGACAGGAGACACATTTACAAGTCAGCACCAAGGACCATATACTGTGGCCAGCATCACTTCCAAAGGTGTGGCCACTATCGTCAAAGGGTCAGCTTGTCAGAGGGTCAATGTGTCAAGACTGAGGACATACTACAGATTGAAAAGTTAAGAGTGTTTGATAAACTTCGTATAAAACAGTTTGAAATTAAATGGTAGATTGAGAAATATTATACATATACTAATGGACTATATGTACAGTTACTTCCTGGTTTTAGATAAGCCAGCTCAGTTATTTCCGGTGAACTGTCAAAATTTTTGGTAACACTTTATTTTGACGGTCCCTTTTGAACATTCTGTTGACACTAAGTAATGTTACAACTACATGTCAACAAACTCTCATAAGAGTATTATTAGTAGACTGTTTTCTTCATATCTACTAACTCCTTATTGTGTTGGTCTCCCAACAGATATTCTACTGACTATAAGTAACTTTGCAAGAACGTGTCAACTTATTCTAACCCTAACCCTACCAGTCAACTAATACACTACTAACACTCTAATGAGAGTCAGTAGAAATGTAGGTGCAACATTACTTGTAGTCAATAGAATGTGTTAAAGGGACCATCAAAATAAAGTGAAACCAAATTTTTGTTTGTATGAGAGGACCAAACGTTCACGTGTACTGTTTCAGGAATTACAAAAGCAAGAGTAAATAATTACATGAAGTAGTTCACTAAATTGTTCCGCAAGTCATTATTATGATTGACAGTGATAACTATAGCGACGGATGGAACAAAACATCTGCAAAGCCGATGTTAAAACAACATTAAGTGATTCAGAGTAAAAAAAAACTACAGCTGCAACAAGTCTGTGTTGGCTGAATATATTGAGCAGCTTCTACAGGTAAAGATAAAACTTTAAAAATGTAGTTATTTAATTGTCATACCATTAATAATGAATTTAATTTGTCGTTAACTAGTTTAGTATTTAAATAAGTAATCCTTCTAGGTTATTGGTGTCTTATTTATTTATTCGATATACTTCAGTACAGTAAAAGTAGTAAAAATTTCTTATAATAGTATTTTTTTTAATTTTGTTTTATAAATCCAGAAACAAAAAGTCAAAAAAATCTAAGGAGTTGAAATAGCAACTGAGCTAATGGGTGATCCTCTGTTGCCATCTACTGGTTATAATGCTAATTTCATGTCAAGTCTTTGTTTTCCAGGAAACAAATTTTTTTGGGACATTTTTTCATGTCATCATCATGATTGAAAAGTGAATATAAGTATGTAAGTTATCAAGTATGAAGAATACCATTACAATGTTGTTTGAGATAACATCACTAGCTAGCCAACGTTTACCAACGGATTACCGGGATACAATTTTATGTTATTAAGTGTTAAATAACATGAAGCTGTAAGATAAGATAGGCATATTTACGGTGATTGGAGTTATATTGTTTCTGAGTTTCAGGCAGGAGAGGTTTCTGTGAGGGTCTCAAGAGTATCTACATATATACCGCAACGTCAAATGGCATTTCACCGGAAGTTTTAAGCTGGCTGAACTATATACAGAAGTTCAAAAAAATGCTCCATGCATATAGTCCATTGTCACGTATTTGTATATCATCAGATGGACCAACTGAGAGGATGTTTCTCCAGGACCACTGCTACTCAACATTCAAATGGCAGGTAGAGCATCCATATGCTTGTTCGGGTTTGACGTGGGAGAAGGACGTGGACCATATTCAAGATGAACTGGTAAGTATTGTTTATTTAGTGACACTTTGCATATTTAAATGATAACCATTACTTAATCTGTTAAACGTTCTTTATTTTTAGTTAAAGTATGTGTTGGACAAAAATCGGTTTAAGCCAGTGCATGGAATCTAATGTGCGTATGTTTAGTGTCTTTATTTACTGCACAAAAAATTAAAAAAAATCCCAGATAATGCATAATGTTACACATGGCAGCTTTCACAGGGATGTAATCGTTCTACTATTCATTTCAGATCGGAAATGCCTGCCTCAAGATTGTGGAAGAAGCTGCACGAAGACATATACTTTATACTATTATCTTCTTTTAGAAGTATTCATTTGGATGTATGCATGTTTAATAACTTATGTTCTTTCCATAAGGGAAAAAATGTTCACATTGTTGACCTCTATGCTGTTCCCACCTGGAAAGACAAAAATGTGGACCCAGTGCATAGTTTGCCTGTAAGTGTTTTTTTTTTTTTTTTTTTTGCTATCATGTTCTTATCAACCGAGAGAGTTTTATTGGGAATAGGAGAGTTTTAATGGGAATAAAAATAACATACTTTTGTGCATGCATATTATTTTTGTCACAACAATATTAGGAAAATGTGAGGTCCAAGGATATCATACTATTTCCAGCTTGGAGAAGGCAGGCGGATGAAGCTGATCACTATCTGCTCTGTGTTGAGTTTCTTTTAATCTTTCTAGTTGTAATATTTCCAAATTCAACAGATAGGGTTAGTGAGTTCGATTTTCATGGATTTTAACAAAATACCCATTGATTGCAGGTTTTGTTTGTAGCTAAGAGGGAGATAGTTTTTCTTGATTCTCTTCGCCCTGATGGTTTTGGAGATGAGACCTACAGAACCATATTTAGGTTGAGACTAAAGAGAGTTAATTTATTGGCCTTGTTCCAGGCATGTTATTTGGTTAAAATTTCCAAAATGAGTCTTGTTCTCAGGCTTCAAATTCATATAAGAGCCTTGTTCTCAGGCTTCAAGTTTGTATAAGAGCCTTGTTCTCAGGCTTCAAGTTTGTATAAGAGCCTTGTTCTCAGGCTTCAAGTTCATCAAAGAGCCTCGTTCTCAGGCTACAGAACTGATCATTCAATTACACATTATGTATTTTGTGTTTTCTTTGGAATGCCAGACACATTGCAACCTTCATTGACCCAGGATCCTGGACTGAAAATACAGGAAGATACCTTGAGGTATGTTTAAAATGATGGAGTTGTGTAAAGCTAATTTAAATTTAATTTTCTTCTCCCATAAGGGGAAAAAAAGACACAAAATAGCATTTTATGGTTACTGCCACTAGAAAGGCCTATAGGATCCTATGGAGATTCTTAACTGTGCAAAACAAGTGAAACATATAAACTTAGTCCAATTTGAAGCTCAAATGTGCTTCTTTTTTATGCAGTCAGATAGATTTAAAAATAAAAAATATATATTTTGCAAAAAAATTAATTCAAACTGAATTTTAATCTTAACATCCAATTTCATAAATATGTAATAAATATAAAACATACATTTAAAACTATTAATATGCTATAAACTCATTGGTCTCCACCACAGCACTCAAATTTAAACTCAAATTTAACTTAGTCAAAAAAGTCAAAATGACAGTGATTTACATTTGAATTAATCATTCAGTACAATGCACTTATTGTGTACATACGTGTTTTTACATTGTACTTATTTTTAAAAAATACCTATGTAATTACATCTGTAATTACATTTATAATTACACTGTTGAGACATCCCTTACACCTTAACCACCCTTAAACATACCCATACCACTTAACGTGACCCTTACCTTACCCGTATCCCACCTCAATAGCAGCAATAGTGTTTTGCAATACAGTATGAACACAATAAGTACATTGCACTTATTTTTTGATGTAAGTACATCAGCCACCTAATATAAAGTGACCAAAAAAGTTTTTTCAGAAACTTCATTCAAGGGAAGGATTTGTAACTTTTTTTGTTTTTGTTTTTTGTAATTACAACCACAGAAACTCTGCTATCCACTAATATATTTGTGTGCATGTTCCCAATTCAAGTGTGACAAAAGTCATAAAGTCTCATACCATAATGATCAATGCTTGGTTTTAAAAATTAACTAAAATCATTTCTGGCTCGAAATTATCCTAAAAGGATTAGGATAGGTACGTATACATGTTTAAACAAGCCAGCAGTTGTTTTTAAAGCTAACTGTGGATGCACATTTCCTTTTCCAGTGTTTTCCTCAACAGTCTACAGGAAATTCCTGTGGCATCTACATGCTGATGGTAAGAATGTTTCATTTGTCAAAGCTGTTAAATAATCAAATCAAAGTATTACAGTGTTATTTGTATTTCACAGTATGCTCTCAGCACCTGCACATCATGGCCATTAACATTCACAGAGGTAAGCTAGATTTTCACAAAGAATATACCAAACTACTTTTATGTGGATTTTTTTGTTTTATTTTTGTGTTTTGCACTCTTTTAGGAGGAGGTGCCATTGATTCGGCAGTGGTGGTGCATTCAGCTGATGGAGAGGTTTTGTCTTGAAGGGTATGACAGACTCTACAGTTAAAATTTCACTATCCTGGCTGTATTAAGTCACTGTTGGCAAAGTGATACTAGAAAGGTGTTATACAAATAGAGTGCATATACATTTACATATTTTACAAAGGCATGGACAGAGATTTGCACACTGGACAGAAGAAGCATCCCAACTGCTTCAGGGAACCCTTGAGCCTGTCTTTAGGGTGTCAAACTCTTCAACCACAACTCTTCTGCTGGGTGACTGTTTGGTGGTGGTGGAGGACACTGATAAGGTAAATGATTTTATTGGTCATATATCAAGGAGTTGCATGCAAGCTGGATAAATAGTTTAACCTTTAAATGCATGAATGTTTCGACAATCATTATTACATATTCAGGTCTTCAGTGACCCGGACCTACAGTATTGTTCAAAATAATAGCAGTACAATGTGACTAACCAGAATAATCAAGGTTTTTAGTATATTTTTTATTGCTACGTGGCAAACAAGTTACCAGTAGGTGCAGTAGATTCTCAGAAAACAAACAAGACCCAGCATTCATGATATGGACCCTCTTAAGGCTGTGCAATTGGGCAATTAGTTGAATTAGTTGAAAGGGGTGTGTTCAAAAAAATAGCAGTGTGGCATTCAATCACTGAGGTCATCAATTGTGTGAAGAAACAGGTGTGAATCAGGTGGCCTCTATTTAAGGATGAAGCCAGCACTTGCTAAACATGCATTTGAAAGCCTGAGGAAAATGGGTCGTTCAAGACATTGTTCAAAAGAACAGCGTACTTTGATTAAAAAGTTGATTGGAGAGGGGAAAACCTATAAAGAGGTGTAAAAACTTATAGGCTGTTCAGCTAAAATGATCTCCAATGCCTTAAAATGGAGAGCAAAACCAGAGAAACGTGGAAGAAAACGGAAGACAACCATCAAAATGGATCGAAGAATAACCAGAATGGCAAAGGCTCAGCCAATGATCACCTCCAGGATGATCAAAGACAGTCTGGAGTTACCTGTAACTACTGTGACAGTTAGAAGACGTCTGTGTGAAGCTAATCTATTTTCAAGAATCCCCCGCAAAGTCCCTCTGTTAAAAAAAGGCATGTGCAGAAGAGGTTACAATTTGCCAAAGAACACATCAACTGGCCTAAAGAGAAATGGAGGAACATTTTGTGGACTAATGAGAGTAAAATTGTTCTTTTGGGTCCAAGGGCCACAGGCAGTTTGTGAGACGACCCCCAAACTCTGAATTCAAGCCACAGTACACAGTGAAGACAGTGAAGCAAGCATCATGATATGGGCATGTTTCTCCTACTATGGTGTTGGGCCTATTTATCGCATACCAGGGATCATGGATCAGTTTGCATATGTTAAAATACTTGAAGAGGTCATGTTGCCCCATGCTGAAGAGGACATGCCCTTGAAATGGTTGTTTCAACAAGACAATGACCCCAAACACACTAGTAAACGAGCAAAGTCTTGGTTCCAAACCAACAAAATTAATGTTATGGAGTGGCCAGCCCGATCTCCGGACCTTAATCCAATCGAGAACTTGTGGGGTGATATCAAAAATGCTGTTTCTGAAGCAAAACCAAGAAATGTGAATGAATTGTGGAATGTTGTTAAAGAATCATGGAGTGGAATAACAGCTGAGAGGTGCCACAAGTTGGTTGACTCCATGCCACACAGATGTGAAGCAGTTTTAAAAAACTGTGGTCATACAACTAAATATTAGTTTAGTGATTCACAGGATTGCTAAATCCTAGAAACAAAAACGTTTGTACAAAATAGTTTTGAGTTTGTACTGTCAAAGGCAGACACATTGTACTGCTATTATTTTGAACAATACTGTATATATCCAGCACGGATGGATCTGTAACTGCTGCAATAGCAAAAAACTCTCTTGATGTTTTAAGAACAATTACAGAAGAATACAATAAAGCATATTTCGTTACCTTTTGAAATGTATAAGGGTTCAATTTGAGCAGATAATTTTACCATCGCTGTCATCGTCAGAGCAAACTTCCACAGTATATTCAGCATCTGGCTCATATTCACGATCTCAGCAATATTCTCAAAACTATCATTTTCAATGACTTAAAAATCAATATTTTGATCACTGGCAGTTTATTCACCACATCCACCATCAAATGACAGTGACAATTACATTTCATTGGCTTTACTGCAAAGAAATTACTGTAAACATTCAAACCAGTTACATTTTTGCTGATGATACTAGTTTGTTTTATGCTTGCTGTAATTTATGAGTGACACATCATGTCATCATTGTGTATCAAACAGTGCCACCTCGAGGAATAAAGATGCATTGCACGTATTTAGTCATCGGATATGTAAATATAGCTGAGCAGGAAAAATACACTTACACATTTACATACCTCCGGTCTCTAGCGACCCTATACACTTTTCACAAAAAATTAATCAGAAAACAGGCATTCTTGTGTATATAATGTTATATTGTTTATAATGAATAAATTGAGGAATACTAAAAAATTTGATGTCTAACTTTAAAAAATGAAGGCGGGAGACGGTAGTGAATGATGTCCTGGGTCGCTAAAGATCTGAGGTATGCATTTTAAGAGTTAATTTGTTTGTGCCATTATATAGTTATATTTTATAACACTGTTCTTCACCAGGTGCAACAGCCTACCATTGTGAGAGACCTTCATACAGCTTGGTACTGGGTACACAATCACGGAGACTTATTTCGTGGAGAGGTGACAGAGCCTGCTTTTCTGCAGATGAACAGTGAAGATCAACGAAATGCACTCAGGAAGGCCCTGGAGAGTGAATTCCCTGAAGCAAAGGATGACTTTTTGTTTATATTTCAGTATCAATATGACATGGAAACATTTTTGTCATACTGTGTTGATCAACAAGGCCTGAAGGTCAACGCCATGTTCCTCAATCAGCAATTGTAGTGGATGGAGGGCGGGATGGAAGGAGGGAAGGGAAGGGAGGGAGGGAGGGAAGGAATGAATAAATAATTTGAAAAAAAAATAAAATTTTTGTTTCTTCGATGCAGACATACAAGTAAATATTTAGAAAATTAAAAAATGTAATGTAAAACACTCACTTATATACAACCCAAATAGAGTCTAGCAAATGTAAACTATTTAATTGATTTAATTTGTGCAAATCTAATCGATTAATCAATATAATATAATTTATATATTTTATCAAAAAAAGTGTTTATATCAGGAGAATCACTAAACGACTATTTCCGGTACGGATCGGGTAGGGTCAACAACACCTGAAAACATGACATTTTTATTAGTAATGGTATTATGACAACAGTTTTATTAAAACTACCCAAAATTGCCGTAAATTTTGTTATACTTCAGACAGGAAGTAGACGCATTTCAGCGCATGCGCAGTATAAATCGTGTTTCCGGTACGGATCGAGTAGTGACAGTACTCAACGACTCCAAAGGAAGTAGTAGCTAATTGGCGGTAGCGCCGTCACCCGGATATTGTTGTGCAAAAAAAAATGGTTTGCGCAATGGTTCATTTTTTTTTTTTTTTTTTTTACTTTTTTTTATTGAATTTTTAAAATGACAGAATTCAATATCAAGTCCTTGACACATTACTTTTACACATTTTCACATTTAGTAACAATATAGTTTAAATAAACAGAACCAAAAAAAAATAAAATAAAGGGCACCACAAACGTATGTTAAATTCATTTAGCAGAGATAGGCCTACAGATCTTTGGGCTTTTCAATTTTTTTTTAAATTTTAGACTCTAAGGACAGTATAGGCTATCGCATTTATAAGCAGCCTTTACAAATATATTTAATGACCCGCTGATCGCTGTCAGATTCTGTGATATGAATGTCCGCATTGCATTGTGGCTAATGGGCTTAGAATGAGCCCCGCTCGGCCCGTGTTCTGGCTTACTGTAATATTTCACCGGTAATAAGACCGAAATAATATTATTAAAATAAAGAAATGAATGAATACAATGATAACATCTAAATAAATGTCGATAGATGTAGCGTTATAGTTTTAACAATATCAATAAACAGCAAAGCAATCCAGCTTCGAAATAATAACCGAAAAAGACCGAAATAATAATTCATAATTAATATACAGCGCCGCCACTCCCACCACGCGCAGTGCGTAGGGCACCGACTTGCTGAGGGGGCACCAAAAATAGCCTAATGAAAAATCAATAATCATAGTCAATAATTATAATGCCGATATTATTTCAGTATATATTATTAGGCACCTTTCAGGCATAACAAGAGTATTTAATTGCTCTAGAGATGGTGCCCCCAGTGCTCTGTTGGATTGCGCAATTTGCGCAGCACCCGACGAAGTTTGACTTTGACATTAGGAGGTATATAAAAGACTGGCAAACTGTCTTTATGTTTAAAATCATAAAGGAATTATGGTTAGGGCACCAAAATGGCTAGCAGCAGCATAAACCCTGATAAGATCTCGTGAATAAATGTTGATTAAACAGCTTCTCTGCTGCAGCCCGACTGGCAGAAAGAATCGTGCTGTTGTACGAAAGATGCATCCAACTGAAATGCATTAGTTTAAAAAACGTGCTGGACTTACGAAAATAACGAAATAAACGTGTCCCTGCCACGAATAAATAGATTAAATTACGTGACTAAATACGAACTGCCGTACGTGAGACCGGGTTGTAAGGGCACATTTCTAACTGTGTTTTGGACTATGCAAATGAGTTACACGGGGAAAGAAAGGTGGGCCACCACTCTTGATGCCAACAGTCAATCACAGCACTAGAAGGCAGACGCATCAAATTGTGCATCAAACTCCTCTTCATCGGAAAGGGATAAAGAAACCCTTTCAACAGGCACTCCTTGTTCTGAGTCTTCGGCCTGTGAGGGAAGGGACAGTAACAGATGAACAACACTCTGAGTCTCCATCTTAATGAGATGTTAACAGATTGACAAGTTACCAAGAGATAGGAGGCATTAACATATTTCTCAGTCTTTCTAATGAGACAACAACAGATGCAGAATGTCTTGAGTCTAGGGGTGTGCAATATTGGAAAAAAAAAATATCTCGATATTTTGGGGGATTTTTTCGATAATGATAATTAGACGATATTTTGCAGACTGTGTTATTGTGCTGATATCTGACTACCGTGGATAGCTGCAGTTTTTGATATTGTTCATATTCTGTGTGGTCAGTTCACATCAGTGATAGAAATTAATTTTTTCATGAAAGTTTAAATTGATTTTTACCTTTTATGGGCAATTTTACCTTTAATAAAGCCATTTTTTCTATAAGTATGCATCTTTTGAGTCAAACTGTTACATTCAATCAGTCAATTAGAATAATAAGACATTTAGGCTGTTACCAAACAAATGAAACCAGTATCAACAAAATGAATCTTTGCAGAAGTTGCATCTGAAGTGGCATTCAGATATATTTACACACTGTTTAGGACATGGAGTGCTTTAACCTGCAGTTACAAATGCATAATGTTTTGATATTTTAAACATAAAACATTAAATACTGATATTTGAAATTATTTTAAAATGAACAGATACTTTGAATGTGAAATTAAAATCGCCAGTAAGGTGGCAGCAAGTCACTGTTAACAACTGAGTCATTGCGATTGAACCGAATTATTTAACAGTTGATTCATTCAGGAACTAAACATCGTCATGTTGCTCAGAGACGCAAAACAGTGCTGTGGCTGTGTTTGGAATGTTTTTTATTGGTGAAATGGAGCAAAAACAGGCAATATGTCTAAAACTTAAGTCTCAATATTAACTTATTGTTTATTAACTTGTTGTATAAAATCAATATCACAATCATGCTTATTTCTGAACAAAAAACAGCACTCTTTGTGTGATTGTAACTATATGAAATGATATTTATATATATATATACACATTTTCTGCCCCCGTATCTTGAATTTTGTGATCATTCTTAATGCATTTTAATAGACTGAATCATGCAGTGAAAGAACACACTCTAAATGCGCACGCGCTCTAGTCTAGACTTCATGTAATGAATGCCTGCTTTCTGTAGGGGTGTTTTGTTTGTTGTTTTAACGATGTGCAATTTTACATTATGGAGTATTTTGCTAAAACCAATTACAATATTATTGCAGACGATATATATCGCATATCCCTACTTGAGTCTCCATTATAGAGAGACAAAGCAGACTGAAGTTCTTAATCTTTGGGCTTGGAGAGGCAGAAGACATACAAACATTTGCAACCTTCACTTCAAGATAATTTCATTTCTGCGTTTCAGATTTTAGGACACTTTGATGCTCCAGGAGATCAGCATCCAGCAGTGTTTGGAATGCAAGGGTGTTGAAATGGATTCCAGCTTCTTTCCTCACTGCATACCCAGCACAAACAGTGAAAAATGTAAATATCACGTAACCAAACCTCTGTTGCATATAATTAGTATATGATTTTTTAAAATTTATGTTAGATGTTATATAGCTGATATCAGTTAATAACAAATAATATTTCATTTTTTTTGTTTGATGCAAAATATGGTTCTTCAACTTAGTAACTTCAAAGAATCAACGGATTATCAGTTTTTCCAAAAGATAATGCAACTTGTAGCCATAGTAACACCCAACTTAATCACCTGCATTTTATGCATCTTGTGCACTGTCATTCATGGCATTCATTTAGTAGTTGTTGATTACTCTTGTTTATATTTTGTTAAAAACATTTATTTTATTACACTTGACTTCCTTGTGTTCATAGTACAGTATGAGGCTCTACATGTTAACGATATCTAACCAAATTTAAAAAAAATTCAGTTGACCAACTTTTTCCAGTTTGTTAATTCCAAAGAACCCCCTATTGGAAGTGTTCTCATGCTGCCAAGGTAAAAACTGCGGCCATAGTCCTAGTGGTTCTGTGTCCTATGTTAGCTGAAGGCTGGACCATCTTACTCATTTCTATGGCATTTGGAGATGTGGAAAACTTCAGTAACCAGATTAAACTATATTGTGTGTGTCTGGGGTGATGGTTGTAGCAGTATTTTGCTGTAAAATACATTTGAGCCTGAATTGTCAAATACAATATTCTGCCTTGTAGCAATAACATATGAATGAGAGAAGAAAGAAGAAAGTGACAGTTTATGGTTTTTATTGGCTTGGAACAGACATAAACACACTTTTTGCTTTGATAAACACACATGGAAGCATGTCCTCAAATAAATATCTGGGACAATAAAAGACAAGTATAAAAGACAACAATGTTCAACATCTAACAGTTTTTAAAACAACTAAGTTAACCTTGGACAAGTTAGTTTACTTAAATCTCTGCAAAAACTCTGGAAGGACTGCAAAAAAAAGTGGATTCACTAGAAGTAGACAAGCAATTGGGTTTCTTTCCTTATCTGCGGTGCGGTCTTGACCCCTTGAATGGATCAAACTCATCCTGTAGGGAGAAGTGAAGGTAAATATCAATTTGTGAACAAATTCAAAACAAAAAGGAGTGGATATTATTCCTACCTCGTCTTCATCATCAAAGCATACTCCTTTAAAAGACTGGCTCTGGGAGCCCCTCTTACTGGCACTTAATGAAGTCAGCCTATTGGTTAAACAAGGAAGGCATGGGCAACAGGTTTAGTTACTTAAAAAAAAAAAAATAGTTAACTTAATACATTTTACAGCTTTTCAGTCTTAATCACTCTGTAGTTAAATTAATCCAGGAAAGCAAAAATATGCAAAACAAATTGTTAAGATGTGTTTTCCACCTTTATGCTTTTCAACTTACTTTTGTTTTGGTTTGGAACATTTTAAAAATGCAACATTCTCATCTGAGTCACTGTCCTCTATGGTAATCTGAGGAAGAGAAGAATAAGATAATGAATCCAAAAATTAAAATTCTTAGCCTTAGAAAGCACTGGACTTCTGCTGTCGGCTAGCAGTGAAAAAGCTAATGCTTATGCCAACGGCAATGGTGAATTGCCACAGGTGTGTGAACAAGATTTTTGCAACCATTAAAAGATAAGTTTGAGGGAGACTTTCAGTCTCTACACACATTGTGGAATTTGCGGAGTTAGTGGAGTGACTGTTAAGACTCAGACACAGGATAATGAGGGCTGCTTACTGGAGGTGGCTTTGACTGACTTGCAACAGATGAATAAAGTGTGAAGAGTGAAGTTCAGTGGCTTAGAAGGGTGATCATGATGTGATAACATAAAATGCAGTGGTGTTCCAGAGGGAGAGGAGATTGACTGAATTTGTCAATACGCTGATACCTAAACTACTGGGAGAGACTCATTTTCAGGGACCTCTGGTCATTGATTGTGCTCACTGCGCTCTCAGGCCAAGGCCGCAAGAGAGACAGATGCCCTGCATGATCATTGCGCAATCTTTAAAAAAACTGAATTAATTCTATGATTTCTCCAAGACCACAGCTTGTACAAAAGTTATACACTTTTCTGGATTATGCCGCAGAGGTAATGGAACAGTGGTGGGTGTTCAATGAAGTGATTTGCTTGAAATGAGAAAATTAGAGGTGACACAGTCTCTGCGTCCTAGCAAGGCTCCACATTCAGAACAACGGACAGTTCAAGACCTTCACTGTCCTAACAGAGGCTGCAAAAGTTGTGGAGACCAAGCTGAGACAGAACTAAGAAAATATGTAACTCGCTCTTAAAACATTTTATATTGCTTGCTGATACAACCCGAATTCCGGAAATGTTGGGGCGTTTTTTTAAATTTGAATAAAATGAAAACTAAAAGACTTTCGGTAACACTTTATAATAACTGCACACTATGAATCATTAGTTAATCATTAGTAAATAGTCAATTCATTATTTATAAAGCATTGTTACAAAATTAACAGGAATTAGTAAGCAGTTTATAAAAACAGCTATAAATGTTTTGTTCTTGAGCATATCTATAATGTTTAATAATTGTATTTTCATGCTTAATTTAGAAATGATAAATTGATCATTAATAATTACGTTATTTACAAACCAGTTATTTAGGAGTTGTCAGTGGTTCATAAGATCATTTAGAAAGTGTAAGTAAATGATTAATAAACTATTTAAATGTACATTTATAAATCTTATTATTTAGACACATGATAATAGTTGCTCAGTGTGTTAATAAATGCTTTATTAACACATATTCCTGCTGTAATTCATGATTAAGTCAGGTAGTTATAAAACATTTAGTAGTTGCCAGCCATCTATTTTTGTGAGCTTATCTAAAGTGAGGACTATTCATACCTTGTAAAGCATTTACAAAGGAGATTTAAAGGCTCATTTATCTTCCAAACAGACAAGTTAAACAAACACAACACAGAGGGATACAGAACACAGAAATATTTTTACAAGATGCAAAAATGAAACTGTACAACTAAAAAGAAAAATTAAAGTGTACAGTTGGACATTTTTTTTTTTCCATCTTGAAATAAAGATTTTTGAGTTCTGTATCCCTCTGTGTTGTGTTTGTTTATTTTTTTCTGTTAGGAAGATGACTGAGCCTTTAAATCTCCTTTGTAATAGATATGCTTATAAATCAAGAAAAAGGCATTTATAGTTGTATTTACAAACTGCTTACTAATGACTATTAATGTTGGGACAATGCTTTATAAAGGATGAACTGACTATTTACTAATGCTTACCTAATGATTCATAGCGTGCAGTTATTATAAAGTGTTACCAGACTTTCAAATCACATGAGCCAATATTTTATTCACAATAGAACATAGAGGGCATAGTAAATGTTTAAACTGAGAAATTTTACACTTTTATCTAGTAAATTCCCAGTCAGCAAACAAATTTGGCATGCATCTGGCACAGCTGGCATTCATCCAGCACTGGCATACAGCATGTTGGCCAAACATGGCCCGGGTTTGGCAGAGATGGTACGGGGTTTAAGACGGCACACAAGACATGGGCCAGATGTCAAATGTAGATATGTGGGCCACATAAGTATTGCCGATCTTGACCCACATTTAAAATCCATTTCAAATATTTTTCAAATATACTAAAATACCAGTGTAATCCCAAGAAAGGTAATATATTCACATATATGTGAAACACTTAAATATATTGAAATACATTTTGAAAATATATTTTAAAAATGCATAACATAAAGCTCATTGTGTGTTTAATTGTGTTTACATGTGAAATTATATTCATGCCTCATATGATATGATATTATATGTTACATTATAGAATAGTATATCCTGTTGTTTTATTTATATACAACTGACTTCAAACAATGTTTTGCATTCACTGCTTTCACATTCTCATTCAATTTACAGTTTGATGTAGGCCTACTTGTCACGAATCTGGTCTGCACTCCCATTCACTCACCACTAGAGGTCACCCGCTCACCACATGGACTTTCACACCACACATCACATGGACTCCAATTCCCATCATCCAACACTGATCACAGCTGTCACCAATCACTCATTGCACCAATCACGCACACCTGATCACACAGCTCCCACAATCACACACGCTTTATCAGCCTTGGACATTCTCTCCCTGGTCGCCGAGTATTGTATGCATCTTCGCTACCCTTCAGAGCCCCGTTAGTTTTCCTTGCCTTGCCTAGCCTTTGTTATTTTATCGTGTTTTCCCCTGCCTGGACTATCGCTAACGTTTTGACTACCTCTCCTGTCTCGCCCCTCTGGATACTGTTCGCAGATCATCGACCCACGCTTGCCACTGTTTACTCTTTGTCTCGTCCATATTATACCTGTTTGCCACTGTTTGACCCTGCCTGTACGACCACGTCTCTGCCTATTAAAGCCTGCAAATGGATCCGCTCGCCTCTCGTCTCGTCAGTCGCGTCACACTACTAAACAATACATGATTTTGTAGTTTCAGGACATTTTATTTGACTTTTATGTACTATTTATGTAAATGCATAACGTTGATGTGTTTTAGCCCATGCTGGCCAATCAGAAGCCTGAAAAAGTTTCCAGTAGGCGGAGATAACAGAGCAGGCTCCGACGTCACAAAAACTCCGGTTTTGCTGTCTGCACGATAAGACTGCAACCGGAGTTTTTGAAAATCTTCACCCTGGCAGGAGTTTTCAAAATGTTCCGTTTCAGTGACCTGGTGCAGCGTTTGCGTGAGGACGAACGACCAAACCGCATAGAAAAAGCTGCTGTTTTGAAAATAACCGCGTTCGTGTGGACGGCCAATGAGCACGCGTGTTGAGCATTCAGATCGTATTTAAACTGGAGCGGAGGAGGTTACCATGGTAACGGTGTCAACTCACTCAGCTGACAAGTAGAGAGGCTGTCTCTGCTGTTTTCACTGCTTTCAGGTAAGTTTAGTCCCTAAAGTTACACAAATAATACATACAACCGTTCCTGACACTTTCTTACATGTAACTCACGTTTCTGTTGAATCTTTACTTTACAGGTTTAGTGTCTTCAAAAAGACCATTAGCATCAGAGGCTAACAATGAGAGGTAAGCTAACTTATAGATTTGTGCTCTTATTAATGAACGTTTGAGTTTTTAAGCACCTTCTATGTGTAGATGAGCGGCTTTGATAGTTTTGCTGATGCTTTGTCAATAGATAAATGGAAGTCACTATAAGCTAATTCATTTAACCTAAAAGTCTGCACTGTGGGGTCAATCGGTGACGTCACTTACATGAACTAATGGGCTGAAACTATTTCAAACACGTTTTGAACTTTCATTGCAAACAAATATTGATAAATTGTACTGTGATTTCAGGAGCGTCAGAATAAAATACCTAAAACAGGGGAAGTTACAAGAACATTTGTAATGGGAGCTGCTGACAGAGATGCAGGAAACAGGTGATCTGAGAAATCTTATTAAATAACTTTATATGAATTTTTCACTATATATTTCAACTATATCATCATGCATCTGTAAAACCTAAAAATATGAATTCTGGTATCTTAAGATTTTTTGTATATTATTATTATTATTATTGCATTTCACCTCTGCTGTAGTTTGTTTATTTCTAATAATCCTGACATTGTATACTACATGTTGTTGGCTGTGTGACATATTGTTCCTATTCTTCCATGCTGATGGCTGTGCTGCAGAGCTGGAGCGGAGCGGATCTCCTGTCGAAGAACATCTCCAAAGCGCCATGAACCATCTGACTAGTAAGTAAAACCTCAAAGATTCAAGAGTTTATCAAATATTCAAAAAAAAAAATAAAAAAAAAAAATCAAATATTTCTCAGACAGCATGCAGTGTCGGCCCAGATCTGGCCCACATCTGGCCTGCATGGATTTCACACGGGCCAGATGTGGGCCGGATCTGGGCCAACACTATGTTGCTGTCTGGATTCCTGTATGTCCTACAAGGCCATCTTGTTTAACTCTGCTCTGAGGACACTTCATACACAACAACCTACAGAGGGGTCAATCATAATTCAAAAAAAGACACAGATGATAATAAAAAAGTTCTTTAAAAAATTAAAATGAACAACAGTAAGACGGAACCAGAGTACTGTGAACACACCTCTCTTCAAACTGTAATGGTCTGTATGTATATTATTTTCTAAACTTTAAATTTTTAAGTTTTTAAGTTTTTGTTCAAGCAGACTTTGTTGCTTGTGAAAACCTCACACGAGCCTGAAAGATACTTAAAACTTAAAATATTATTTGCACTCTTGAAGACTGTTCACCAAAGACTAAATTTCAGTCCATCAGAATTTTCTGCACACTTCACCACTGAGGCCAAAATGAGCATTGTGAATGTAAGAGCCTCACACTACATTGTTTGTTTGAATTGTATTTCAGGGCAGTTCGTGAAGATGGATAACCTGGGCAGAAGTCAGTTCAAGATCCAGCCTGCACACCAGACTTCTCACTCACAAGGATTGCTGTCTATTAGATATTATGTGTACTCTTCAGACTTGGGTTCATACAGATATTATTCAGGTACATGAACACTTGAATATTGCAAAAATAGAGAAACTAACTTATATAAGAATTTTGTGTTAATTGCGTGAACATTAACCCTTTAACGCGTACGATCACACCGGTGTGATCAGTCTTGGCTGGTCCCTGGAGCGTACGATCACACCGGTGTGATTAGAACGTTCAGTACGTCACGTCATCAACTGCTGAATTCAAATCTGCTTTCTGGCGCGGAGCCATATCAGACGCGCGAGAGCTTGCCATATTATCACATTATTCAGTGTTTTCAACCATATAATGCTTATTTTAGATTTCAGACATTTAAATACACATAAATACTAGCAAAACCATACATTTATAGTTTGTAAAATACACGATGATGTCTATGGAAGCAGCAATAATGATCCTTACAAATATAATCTGACCACATGTTTTATTGATATCATATACAGATTGTGTAGATAACTTTAAAGTTTACTCTGCTCTTCTCCCAGTTTACTGGAGACTTACTTTAACGTGTTTCAGGAGGCGAGGATGAATTTACGTGTTGTAAATCCCACAGCTCGGATTCAGCGTGAACAAACATGGCGGCGCCCATCTCCCGATATAGATCAACTAACACGGTCATTATAAAAGTGTTTAAACAACCAAATACATTTACTTGCACATATTTCAGAATCGGAATATCAGATATGTCATAATATAGCGAGTATGTTTGTGAATATTAATAATAAAAAAAGGAAAAACGAAATAAAAGCAATCCATGTGTCATATAGTGCTATTAGGGCTGCGGTGTGTCACATGACAAGCATGACGCGTCACCATGGAAACAGTAAGGCTATACATTCTAAAATAACGGTCGCCTAAAAAAACTCACGCCGGGGGCTAAGTTAGAATATTTTAAACTCACGTGTGAAAGGGTTAAACAAAGTTGTAAAATACATCTATGATGCTAACATACACCCATTTCTAATGGATGAAGCCTCAGCCTGGAAGAGAGATCGTCAGGTGGTCCCCAACCTTCTCTGGGTGTTTCGACCCTTAACCACAACACCCTCCAGTTGGCGGGTCAGGAGTGACTGGCCAGGTCACTGCCCCTCTCCTCCAGGCTTCCAGCTTATGCCCTCTCTCTTGTGCCAGAGCCAGCAGGAGGCTCTCTCTGACGCTTCACCCAGCCTCCGAACAGCTGCTTTCCTCAAGTGGCCTCTCAGTCCAACCTTTGTCAATAGATTCCACACAGATTGAGCTGGGAATCCTCGACATCCAACTTCTACCGTCATCAGCCATGTTGTCCACCCCTTATCCCGGCAGTCTTGGACAAGTTGCTGGTATTTGCCTTTTTTCCTCTCTGCAGCTTCCTCACAGCCCTCCTCCCACGGTACTGTCAACTCCACCAGGATGATCTTCTTTCCCCCTGGAGACCACATAATGATGTCGGGCCTTAGAGTTGTAGACAGTACCGCCTCGGGGAAGTGGAGTTTCCTCCCGAGGTCAACCTCCATTTCCCATCCCTGGGCTGACTGCAGGAGATTCTGCCTGGCTTGGCTGTGTACGACAGGTCTTTGGCCCTCTTTCACAAAGGCGATGGAGCTCAGCAGTGGTCTTGCTTTGGCTGGTTGTTTCTTCCTCCTTTCCTGCTCCAGAATGTCTGCGAGCACTGCCAACACCTTATCATGGCGCCACCTGTATCTCCCCTGTGTCAATGCAGTCTTACACCCTGACAGAATGTGCGCCATTGTTCCTTTCCCACCACACAACCTGCACAGTGGGTCCTCCCTCATCCCCCACCTGTGCAAATTGACTGGGGTTGGTAAGGTGTCATACACTGCCCGGAGTAGAAAGGATATACGGAAGGGCTCCAGCCGCCACAGTTCACCCCATGTGATTGTTCTCTTGGGGAGGTTCCACCTCGTCCAGGCGCCTTGAGTTACAAGCTCGATGGATTTTGCTCTTCTCCCTTCTTCCTCAAGGTTTCGAACTTCATCCTGGATCATGGTTCTCTTCTCCCTGAGGGTGGATTTTGACCACTGCTGGAAATGTGCTGTTCCTAGACCCTGTCTTCCAGTGCAAGGGTTTCCGATGATGTCTTTAGTCCTAAGAGAACATTCTGCCTGGTTAATTGCCGTGCTAGCGGCCCACTTACGACCAGATCTTGTTCTAATTCCTGCTTCCCTGGTGAGTTGGTCTTCCCTGGTGAATATACATTTCTTTTACTGTTTTTTGTTTTGTTTTCCAAAGCACCTAAAAGCCAATTCACACTGCCACAGCTTTTAGAGTAACATATGCTCCCCTCCAGGACAAAGCAAAACCACATACTGCAGCTATTACAACAGCATGGCTTCGTAGTAGAAGAGTCCTGGTGCTGAATTGGCCTGCCTGCAGTCTAGATCTTTCACCTATAGAGAACATTTGGCACATCATTAAACAAAAATTAGGACCAAACTCCAACACTAAAACTCCAGAAACTCATAACCTCGATGCCCAGACATCTTCAAACTTTTGAAAAGAAGAGGAGATGCTACACCATGGTAAACGTGTAGCAAATTAGCCCAAAAGGGAAACATTTATAATTAAATATAACTGGTAATAAATTAATAATAAATATTTAGATTAGATCTTAGAATTAACTGTAGCAGAATTAATATTACAATTAGTTGATCTGTCCGTCCACCAAGCAGACAATATATTCATTTATCAATTCTAGGAAAGATTATTTTCCTGGCCAAGGAAGAATAACTTTGCTACTTTATGTAGTACTAGCAATAGTTTAGCATGTAGCAAGGATCAACATTCAGTGACTTCGAAATGTGAACAGAACACAGAAACAATCAATTGTGAATATAAGGGATTTAAATGAAACTATAGCTAACACACTAAATTAAGCAAAACATATACACACACACATATACATATATATATACACATACATATACAGAATGAAGGAAAGCAAGGAAAGAGAGAGAGAAGAACAAAGAATGGCAGTATTTCACATCAATTAACCACAACCCAATGAGAATTTACATTTAAATTTAATCATTTATCAGACACTTTTATCCAAAGCGACGTACAAATGAACAATAGAAGCAATCAGACCATCGAGAGTGCAGCAGTATACAAGTGCCATGACAAGTCTCAGTTAGGCCAGCACAGTACACGCAGCTAGGTGTTTTTTTTTTTTTTTTTTTAAGAATCGGTAGGTGTTAGTATTAGTTGGTCAGGTGGAAAAGATGTGTCTTTAGATGATTTTTGAAAATGGCTAAAGACTCCAATTGTTCGAATTGAGATCGGGAGGTCATTCCGCCAGTTGGGTACGGTCCAGGAAAAGGTCCGTGAGAGAGATTTGGTACCTCTTTGTGATGGCACTACAAAGCGTCGTTCACTTGCAGAACGCAAGCTTCTGGAGGGTGCATAACTTTGAACTAGTGAGTTTAGATATATTGGTGCAGCGTTAGTCATTGTCTTGTAGGCAAACATCAGTACCTTGAATTTGATGCGTGTGGCTACTGGTAGCCAGTGTAACCTGATGAAGAGAGGGGTAACGTGAGCTTTCTTCGGTTCATTAAAGACCACTCTGGCTGCTGCATTCTGGACCAATTTCAGAGGCTTGATAGAACTTGCGAGAAGGCCTGCCAAGAGCGCATTACAATAGTCCAGTCTGGAGAGGAGCTTTGACAAGGAGTTGTGTGGCTTGTTCTGACAGGAAGGGTCTAATCTTCCTGATGTTGTATAAGGCAAATCTGCAGGACTGGGCAGTTGTAGCAATATGGTCTGTGAAGGTTAACTGATCATCGATCAACTCCAAGGTTCCTGTCTGTCCTGGAAGGAGTTATGATTGATGAACCCAGCTGTATAGAGAAGTTGTGGTGAAGTGAGTGATTGGCTGAGACCACGAGCGGTTCTGTCTTGGCAAGGTTGAGCTGAAGGTGATGATCTTTCATCCAGCTAGAAATGTCACTCAGACAGGCTGCAATGCGAGCAGCTACCGTCGGATCATCTGGTTGGAATGAGAAGTAGAGTTGAGTATCATCAGCATAGCAGTGATAAGAAAAGCCATGCTTCTGAATGACCGATCCTAGTGACGACATGTAGATGGAGAAGAGTAGTTGTCCAAGCACTGAGCCTTGAGGAACCCCAGTAGCAAGAAGTTGTGACTTTGAAACCTCACCCCTCCAAGACACCCTGAAGGACCTATCTGAGGTAAGATTTGAACCACAGGAGCGCGATACCTGAGATGCCCATCTTGCTGAGAGTGGACAGGAGGATCTGATGGTTAACTGTGTCAAAAGCAGCAGACAGGTCCAGTAAAATGAGTACAGAGGACTTGGAAGCCCCTCTTGCCAGTCTCAGGGCCTCTGTAACCGACAGTAGGGCAGTCTCAGTAGAGTGGCCGCTTCTGAAGCCAGATTGGTTGTTGTCCAGAAGATCGTTCTGTGCAAGAAACAAGGAGAGTTGATTGAACACAACTCGATCAAGTGTCTTTGCAATGAATGGAAGAAGGGATACCGGTCTGTAGTTTTCTAAAAGTGCTGGATTTAGAGAGAGTTTTTTAAGCAGTGGAGTTACCCGGGCCTGCTTAAATGCTGTGGGAAATGTACCAGTACGAAGAGAGGTGTTGATAATGTGAGTAAGCGCAGGTATGACTGAAGAAAAAATGGCCTGAAGGAGGTGAGTGGGGATCATCAAAGAATCATCAAAGAATCAAAAATCACCTTAAAAAGGGGTTCAAACTTAAACACGCATCTAAATAGTTGTAAACGGTTACTTGCATTGGCTTTGTTGCTGAACAAGAGTCCTGATGCGATAGACCACGGAGGTTGTTGAGTTCTTTAGGAGTGCAGTTTTCCTCAGGTTCTTCTGAAGAAAGGAAAGTCCACAGCGAGTCCACAAAGTTACTTGAAGGTAAAACTGCCAGAAGGTAAAACTCAAGAGGAGAGTTTTGAAGAGTCTTGGTAGCGTCCGTCTCAAGAAGAAAGGTTTTTGAGCCACGATTAGTCTGAGTTCGGAACTTTTGATAGTTCATAGCTGCACCCACCTTTTTGGTGGAGTGGCCAATCAGAGGCATGAATTTTGAGCGGGAGAAACTTTCTTTGTCTCCATTTATGGCCCTTTTGCAATTTTATTGCTGGTCTGGAGAGTTGGTGCAGTTTTACTTCAAAGCATAGTAAAAATTGTATGATGTATTTCACGATCACATAGTTGTTCGAGGAATAAAAGGAAGATCATTTTGATACCAAGAAAGAAACCTCTAGAAGATATTAAAGCAGAGATACACACATACACTTGAATATAGGCATTTAGATTCTAACTAATGCAGGTAAAGTGTTGTAACTAGGTTAATATAATAGGGGAACATACATACAACACATGCATATACGAGACACATATATAACTGCTTAATTATGGCCTAAATAAAGAAAATGTCTTTATGTGTGTGTGATGTGTATTGAAATTGTGGAGATCACTGGTCTAGTCAGGCTGTTGGTGCCTGGCACAGGGGTCATTCACTCCTCTTTGGAATGTGTTTGAAGTTTGATAAGGAGACCAGAGAGGCGATCTGTTTAGCATCTTTTTGGTAGTGGGGGAAAGCCATTTAAATATGAGCACCCATATAAATGTAGATGGTGGGGCCAGGTCGGTAATTTATATGCAAATGTCAAAAGGCTAAAAGGGTTTCTTAAAACACAAAGTGTAATCAACCATCAATAAGCTTAAGCAGACACTACAAAATTCCCCCCTTTGGCTGAAGATGTTCTCATGGAGACATTGTCAGGCGACAGTGGATCACGAAGGCCGGATGGAAGGTGGATCAGGAAGGCTGGATGCCGGGTGGTTTCTAATTTTCCTCAGCCTTTGGATCCTCAGCTTTGGTGTTAACCTTGGTCAGGTTCATCATTGTCTCTGCCTGGGTCCCACTTTTCCGGTGGTTCCGTTTGAAGGTTCGAGGAAGGGCAGCTGTGCACCTGTTCATGGACCTTTGCACCCCGTTGACTCTGTTAAAAAGGACAAAGGCAAGGCTGAGAGTTAGGGTGTACCCGATTGCTGTGGCAAGGCAAAGTGCCGTGTCGGCAGAGGTCCAGAATCGGGCAACGGTAAAGGTGGTCTGGATAGGAAGCCGAGACAGTGCTTGGAGGGCTGTGTCAACTGGGGTGATGTCAATCATCTGGGAACCCCCTTTCTCAATTCCGGTTCCAGGGTGAGATTGTGGTCCTTGAAGAAGGCTGGAATTTCTACCTCGGATTGGTACTCTTCACTTGGAAGGTGGTACAGCGCCAGTTCCCCAAGGTGGAGGATGGCACTTTTGGGCACTTGAAATATTTACAGAAATGTGAGGGGTGTACTCACTTCTGTGAGATACTGTAATATGATTGTCTACTGGAAGAAAGTGAAAGGACACTCAACCTGGTCCAAACAAGGACCTCAACGACCAAACGGATGCCCTAGCCAAAGCAGGTGCACTACACGGTGAGCTATGGTCTCCACCCACCCTTAACGTGGCAGCCATAACACGCAACAAACATACTCAACCCATCACAATGCCCACCTCACAGCCACTTACGCTGGCTCCTCAAATCTCCACTAATGACATTGCTGACATGCAAGCCTTTGACCCCGCAATACAGACCA
Organism: Acrossocheilus wenchowensis; assembly: GCA_029620275.1. Lineage (NCBI taxonomy): Eukaryota > Metazoa > Chordata > Actinopteri > Cypriniformes > Cyprinidae > Acrossocheilus > Acrossocheilus wenchowensis. The sequence goes on from CM056151.1 coordinate 23,807,745, forward strand.
TTCTTCACCACCTCTCTGACCTCTCCAACCACCCTATACCACCTGCTTAGCTTGCTGACGCTCTGACCCTCAAAGGACTACTCAACGTAAAAACCATGCTGCGTGTGATGGACAAGGGTTGGACCAAAGCAGACGGGCGTTCCCGCTCAGCCAGACGCCACCCCTTTCCTAAGCGCCATGGCCCCCGACCTAAGATAGCGTTGGACCGGGCGCCTCCGGCGTCTTCCTGATCTGCAGGACAGGAAGAGGAGAAGGCCAAGTCCCGCCACGGCCGGACAGCCCACCAAACAGCCTCTCTTAAACCTTTTTTCACCCTGTTCATCTCCAGGTGCAGAGGGAAATGTGTTTGTTGAAAATACAGGGCCTGTACAAGCGCCCAAGCAACCACCCACTGTGATAGTGGGAAAAATAAAACACAAACATTCTCAAAAAGAGAGCAAATTTCGAGATCATGTGACCCTTCGACAGCAATGCACGCATAGTCCTTCGCTCTTGCTCACTCTGTCAAATATTATATAATCCTGTCAGTAAATTTCGAACCACTCTATATTTAACCCATTGTGAATACTTCAACAGCGGTAGACTCTGTACTGACCCCAGCATTACGTGACCTGCATGCGGACATACAAGCGACGAACAATTCTGTTAAAGAGCTAAGAGCGGAGCTTGAGGGACTAGCTAGCGCAGTGAAGCAGACATGTGACCGGGTCGATTCCGTTCAGGCAGCTGCACGTGAGGATAGGAGGACAGTCACAAACTTAAGAAATCAGCTGGAGTAACTCACTGAGAAGATGACAGACATTGAAGATAGGAGCAGGAGAAATAACGAATGACTGGTAGGGTTGCCAGAGGGGGCGGAGGGCTACGATGCAGCTGACTTCCTCAGAGCTAATCTTCCCAAGTGGATCCCTTCCCTGAAAGGCCGTGACATCGAGATTGACCGGGCCCATTGCGTGTATGACGGAAGGAAAAACTCTGATCAGCCGCGTTCTCTCATCTTCTATGTACTAAGATGGCATGACAGATCGGTGATCCTCGGCAGGCATATCCAGTGAAATATATGCAGGACAATGTCACGTTACTATTTTTTCCTGACTTTAGTCCAGCCACAACTACCAAGAGAAAGAGCTTTAACTCTCTGGGGTCGACTGTCTCGCCGGCGAGACAAGCTCATTTTTTTTCATATCAGTGCGAAAGACACTAAAAATACTCCATCGATTTTGGTCAAACAGATAAGTGTCATCAATTGTCATCAAGACATCAATTGAAACTTTGAAGTGTCTTTTTTTTTCGGGTACACACAATAAAAACAAAATGTTGTGGTTTTGGAAAATAAAGAAAACAAAGGGTGCGCTCTCTGTCTTCTCCGTCTCTGCGAACTGCTTTTAGAAACACGTCACTAAAATGAACTGTAATTCAGAAAATACTCAACACAGAGACATGGGAGTTATATCGAAGTTATAATGAATTAGGTCATATCGAAAACAAATATTCTGTGATAAAGTAATCCAAATGAAACCAACACGATGTCCAGTCTTTCCCATCTAACTCATTATCTCTAATGCAATCCCGCCCCCTCGCGGCTCGTGCCGTTCATATGTAAATAACCACGTGAGACGCATGCACATGTAAATGTCCAATGAAAACAAAGAGTGAGGAGATCATTCATCGTGGCTACTGTTCGTTTCTGGAAGATGACTATGGAATATGGCAGAATTTCCCTCAAAACAAAAACAAGATTTCATCCAGTAGAGGAGGTAAATCTGACGAGTAAGTAATGTTTCTTTTTTGCATTAGTTAACGTGTTATTGTGACAAACACATTTACTAGTTGTGTTGTTCCCAAACTACAACATGATGAATGCTACACATCTAAGAATGTTTAGACCATGTTTATTATTAATACTCTGTTAACAATTAGATTTTAATAGCGTGCTAAACAATAATAATAAGTTTCTCAGATACAGAGTACAAAGCATGTGTGAGTCATATCATATCATAGCTACAGAATCATATCATAGGCTACTATAAAATCATACATACTAGGCTATATGACTACAGAATCATAGTTGGGTTTTTCCCAAACTATAATTCCTGACTATGACAATGTTTGAAATAGAGTAATACATTTTGAATATGATAGGAAATTCATTGTATTATATTTCTTGCAGCGCAATGATGTTTTCATGCTCTATATAAAACAATAAAAGTAATATGAGTGTACACTTTGTAGAGTCTGCGTAGGCTCATTGATGGTTGATTACAATTTGACCAGTGGTTTCAATACACATCACACACACACATAAAGACATTTTCTTTATTTAGGCCATAATTAAGCAGTTATAAATGTATCTGCTATATGCATGTGTTGTATGTATATTCCCATATTGTATTAACCTAGTTAAAACCCTTTACTTGTATTAGTTAGACTTTAAACGCCTATATTCAAGTGTATGAGTGTATCTCTGCTTTAATATCGTCTGGAGGTTACTTTCTTGGTATCAAATGATCTTCTCTTTATTTCTTAAACAATGATGTACACTATGTGATCGTGAAATGCATCAAACTATTTTTACTATGTTTTGAAGTAAAACTGCACCAACTCTCCAGACCAGCAATAAAAATGCAAAGGGGCCATAAACAGAAACAAAGAAAGTTTCTCCCGCTCAAAATCCATGCTATTCCACCCGAAGCTAGGTGTGGCCAGGAACTATCAAAATCTCTAACTCCGACTATTCGAGGCTCAAAACTCTTCTTCTTGAGACGAACACACTCCAAAACTCTCCTCTTGAGTTTAACCTTCTGGCAGTTTTACCTTCAAGTAACTTTGTGGACTCGCTGTGGACTTTCCAATCTTCAGAAGCACCAGAGGAAATTCTTCAGCTCACTCCTAAAGAAATCATCAAGAACCTCTTGTCTACCGCATCAGGAATCTTATTCAGCAACAAAACCAATGCAAGTAAGAGTTTACAACTAATTAGATGCGTGTTTAAGTTCGAACCCCTTTTAAGGTGAATTTTGATTCTCTGATGATTCTCATTAGGTTGCGGTTAATTGATGTGAAATACTGCCACTTTTTTGCTCCTCTGTCTCTTCCTTACTTACTTTCCTTCATTCTGTATGTATATATATGTTTTGCTTAGTTTAGTTGTATGTTAGCTATAGTCTCATTTATTAAATCCTTTACATTCACAATTGATTGTCTCTGTGTACTGCTCACGATTCGAAGTCACTGAATGTTGCTCCTTGCTACATGCTAAACTACTGCTAGTACTTTATAAGTAGGGAGGCTATTGTTCCTTGGCCAGGAAAATAATCTTTCCTAGAATTGATCAAATATTATATTGTCGGTGGACGGACAGATCAAATAATTGTAATATCGATTCTGCTACAGTTATTTCTAAGATCTAATCTAAATATTTATTATTAATTATAACCAGTTATAATTAATTATAAATATTCCCCTTTTGAGCTAAATTTGCTACAACTGTAACATGATGAATGCTACGAGTCTAAGTATGTTTAGAACATGTTTATTATGAATCGCCTACTCTGTTCAGAAATAATTTTAATAACATTCTAAACAATAATAATTAAGTTTCTCAGATATAAAATGTCTTTTTTTATGATAGTACAAAGCATGCGTGAGTCTATGGCTACAAAACCTACAGATGCTCCTGGTATTAACATGCTCACAAACGTTTTTTTTTTTTTTTTTTTTTGTATTTTATTGAATCAGATACCTGCACCACAGATGAATCCTGATGACTTTCTTCAAATTGTTTTCCTACTACACTGATATTCTATGGTAAAATGAGCACCTTAACTACTGATTATGTTTTTTTCTTCTTGAATCCATGGAAAGAAGCAAAAACACTTAAATAACACACGTAAATATCAGGTATGATTTACTTGTTTCCCTCGTTGAACAGAATCTGCTGTAGGAATGACTGAAAGTCTGTTCACATCTCTGTGGTTAGATCAGTACTTACCGTAATTTCCGGACTATTGAGCGCACCTGAATATAAGCCGCACCCACTGAATTTGAAAAAAAAAAATATTATTTTGAACATAAATAAGCCGCACATGTCTATAAGCCGCAGGTGCCTACAGGTACATTGAAACAAATTAACTTTACACAGGCTTTAACGAAACACGGCTTGTAACAAAAATAAATAGGCTTTAAAGAAACGCCTACGTTGCAACATGATCTCACAGGATTCCGTGTAATGTTCACGGACTTAATTAACCTCCGAATCTGTGGTGGCATCACGGAATCGCCGAAAATTCCGTGATGGGCTCACAGAAGTGATACCAATGTAAGTCAGTGACAGGCATCAGCTGTGCTCCACGCACGGAAACCCTTAGCATCAATATGACGACGCGATACTGGGAAATTGATCGTCATCATTATTGTTCAGAACTGGGTAGGTTTAGGGTAAGGGCTGTCAGGTACTCCAGTGAAACTCTTTTTACGTGGTCCGATGCAGCGCTGGTGTTGAACCAGTGAATCAGTGCATGGACCACGGCTGATGCCTTCTGTGAGCCCATCACGGAATTTTCGGCGATTCCGTGATGCCACCACAGATTCGGGGTTAATTAAGTCCGTGAACATTACACGGTCACTATCTTCCTCCTCCTGTGCTTTAGTTGTCTTTATGCACCGTCAATTCCTCACGCTGCTGTTTCCAACGTCTTATCATCGACTCATTAAGACCAAGCTCCCGTGCAGCAGCTCTATTTCCTTTTCCAATAGCCAGATCAATCGCCTTCAACTTAAAAGCTGCATCATATGCATTTCTCCGTGTCTTTGCCATGATGAGGGTGACAAAATGACTACCGTAATCAGAATGATGGGAAATTTGAGCGCGCTCGATTAAACCGTAAAACAAAAAAGTTGTTTGACCTCAACCCGTTCGGCAATTTCATTGGTCTGATGAAAGCTTCATGCCGCCGAAAAACCGAGCGCGTCACAGAATGTTTTTTTTTTTTTTTAAATTTGAAAGCGGGAAAAATCCATATATTAGCCGCGTCATTGTTTAAGCCGCAAGGTTCAATGCGTGGGAAAAAAGTTGCGGCTTATAGTCCGGAAATTACGGTATACATACTGATACATACTGATTGCCCATTAGTGATTTCAATGAAGTCGTCAATCCATCTTCTAAATTACTGAATAAATGTATCACTGAGCTCAACTTAACCCTCTGGGGTCTGAGGTCATTTTGGGGCCCTTGAGATGTTTTGACATGCCCTGATATTTGTGCTTATTTCAGCTACTTAACTCTCTGGGGTCGGCTGTATCGCCGGTGAGACCAATTCGTTTTTTTTAAGATCAGTGCAAAAGACACTAAAAATACTCTGTTGATTTTGGTCACACAAATAAGTGTTATACATCAATCGAAACTGTTAAGTGTCTACTTTTTTTTGAGTACACTCACAATAACAACACAACTTTGTGCTTTTGGAGAAATAAGAAAATAAACAGGGTGTGCTCTCTGTCTTCTCCGTCTCCGCAAAGTGTTTTGAGAAACGCGTCACTAAAATGAGCTGTAACTCAGTGAATACTCAACACAGAGACATGGGAGTTATATCTATAGAAAGCCTGAAGTGTTTACTTTGAAATGAAGCAAGTCCTATCGAAAACAAACATTCTGTGATGAAGTAATCCGTATGAAACCAACACGATGTTCAATCTCTCCCGTCTGACTCATTATCTCTAATGAGTTCACGCCCTCGCGCCGTTCATATGTAAATAGCCACGTGGTGCGTGCCTGCGTGTAAACGCCCAAAACAAACAAAGAGCGGAGGTCCTCAACGCGGCTACTGTTACTGTTCACGCTGAGTAAATAAAGGATTTCCCTCGAAAGAAGAACACGATTTCATCCAGAAGAGGAGATCGATCTGATGAGCAAGTTATGTTTCTTTTTTGCATTAGTTACCGTGTTATTGTGTCATAAACTTGAACAGATTTAAACAGTTAGCTGGGTTTTTCCCAAACGACAACATGATGAATGCTACGCGTCTAAGAAGGTTTAGACCATGTTTATTATTAATACTCTGTTCACAAATATATTTTAATAGCGTGCTAAACAATAATAATTAGTTTCTCAGATATAAAATATCATTTTTTATTGTACAAAGTATATCCTTTTATTGTACAAAGCTTGCTTGAGTCTGTGGCTACAGAATCATGTCATAGGCTACTATAAAATCATACATACTAGACTATATGACTACAAAATCATAGTCGGGTTTTTCCCAAACTATAATTCCTGACTACAATGTTTGAAATCGTGTTAAACATTTTTAATATGAGGGGCAATTCATTGTATTTAAATTTCTTACGGCGCGATGATGTTTTCATGCTCTATATAAAACAATAAAAGTAATATGAGTGTACACTGTAACATGATGAATGCTACGAGTCTAAGTATGTTTAGTACATGTTTATTATTAATAGCCTACTCTGTTCAGAAATAGATTTTAATAACGTGCTAAACAATAATAATTAGTTTCTCAGATATAAGATTTCTTTCTCTTTTTATGATAGTACAAAGCATGTGTGAGTCTATGGCTACAAAACATATATATATATATATATATATATATATATATATATATATATATATATATATATACAGATGCTCCTGATATTAACATGCTCACAAATGTTTTTTTGTTTGTATTTTATTGAATCAGATACCAGCACCAGATGAATCCTGATGTCTCTTCAAACTGTTTTCCTCTGAGAGCGCTGCACCAACATCAGATGTTCAACTACACTGATATTCTATGTTAAAACAAGCTCCTTTTCTACTGATTGTTTTTTTCTTCTTGAATCCATGGAAAAAAGTAGAAACACTTAAATAACACACGTAAATATCAGGTATGATTTACTTGTTTCACTTGTTGAACAGAATCTGTTGTCTGTTCACATCTCTGTGGTTAGATCAGTGTGCACACTAATGTGTCTTTGACCTTCATTATGTATGTTTTGATTATAATGTGTTGTAAATAAAACACAAATAATTAAAAAAAAAACTTTTTTTCAATGTCCTCACATTCTCTCTTACCTGCCTCACAGTCACAGTCACACTGATGGGCCATTAGGGCCCCATAGGGGAGGGCCCTTTGTCTCTCAGGTGAGACTCACTCAATATTCATGGCCATTACCACTCCCTCGCATACAGACCCTCGATCACAAAACATGTCTTGAAAATTTTAAATCAATATATTGTTTTCTGTGAATGAGTAAGCAGAATGATTTTCACATAATTTTGAAGTAAATATTCTAGCCTACAAGACTGATTACTCAAAAGTCTTATTCAGGACTATTTAGTATGGGTTTTAAGGCCTTATTTCAGCTACATTTTTTTTCCCAAAACGTACTAACCACGCATAATGTTTTTTTTCTAAAAAATGCAAACATGTACATCCATCTTGGTCACATATTATTGTAGCACAGTTTGTGCTGAATACAAAAAAAAATTACATGTTGGTCAGTAGTATGTTTTAAGTAGCTGAAAAAAGCACAAATATCAGGGCATGTCAAAACATCTCAAGGGCCCCAAAATGACCTCGGACCCCAGAGGGTTAAAACATACTATTGACCAACATGTATTTTTTTTGTATTCAGCACAAACTGTGCTACAATAATATGTGACCAAGATGGATGTACATGTTTGCATTTTTTAGAAAAAAATATTATGCGTGGTTAGTATGTTTTGGGAAAAAAAATGTAGCTGAAATAAGGCCCTAAAATCCACACTAAATAGTCCTGCACAAGACTTTTGAGTAATCAGTCTTGTAGGCTAGAATATTTACTTCAAAATTATGTGAAAATCATTCTGCTTACTCTTTCACAGAAAACAATATATTGATTTAAAATTTTCAAGAGATGTTTTGAGATCGAGGGTCTATATGCGAGGGAGTGGCAATGGCCATGAATATTAAGTGAGTCTCACCTGAGAGACAAAGGGCCCTCCCCTAATGGGCCTCTAATGGCCCATCAGTGTGACTGTGAGGCAGGTAAGAGAGAATGTGAGGAGATTGAATGGTTTTTTTAAATGATTTGTGAGGTGATTGAAAGGTTTTTTTAAATGATTTGTGTTTTATTTACAACACAGTATAATCAAAACATACATAATGAAGGTCAAAGACACATTATTGTGCACACTGATCTAACCACAGAGATGTGAACTGACAACAGATTCTGTTCAACAAGTGAAACAAGTAAATCATACCTGATATTTACGTGTTTTATTTAAGTGTTTCTACTTTTTTCCATGGATTCAAGAAGAAAAAAACAAAATCAGTAGAAAAGGAGCTTGTTTTAACATAGAATATCAGTGTAGTTGAACATCTGATGTGGGTGCAGCGCTCTCAGAGGAAAACAGTTTGAAGAGACATCTGGATTCATCTGGTGCTGGTATCTGATTCAATAAAATACAAACAAAAAACATTTGTGAGCATGTTAATATCAGGAGCATCTGTGTGTATATATATATATATATATATATATATATATATATATATACACGTTTTGTAGCCATAGACTCACACATGTTTTGTACTATCATAAAAAAGAGAAAGAAATCTTATATCTGAGAAACTAATTATTATTGTTTAGCACGTTATTAAAATCTATTTCTGAACAGAGTAGGCTATTAATAATAAACATGTACTAAACATACTTAGACTCGTAGCATTCATCATGTTAGTGTACACTCATATTTCTTTTATTGTTTTATATAGAGCATGAAAACATCATCGCGCCGTAAGAAATTTAAATACAGTGAATTGCCCTTCATATTAAAAATGTTTTACACTATTTCAAACACTGTAGTCAGGAATTATAGTTTGGGAAAGACCCAACTATGATTTTGTAGTCATATAGTCTAGTATGTATGATTTTATAGTAGCCTATGATATGATTCTGAAGCCACAGACTCGAGCATGCTTTGTACAATAAAATGATGTACTTTCTCAGATATAAAATATCATTTTTTATAGTACAAACCAATTATTATTGTTTAGCACCCTATTAAAATCTATTTGTGAACAGAGTATTAATAATAAACATTAACATCTAAACATTCTTAGGCGCATAACATTCATCATGTTGTCTTTTGGGAAAAACGCAACTAACTGTTTAAATCTGTTCAAGTTTATGGCACAATAAAACGTTAACTAACGCAAAAAAGAAACATAACTTACTCATCTCCTCTGCTGGATGAAATCGTGTTCTTCTTTCGAGGGAAACCCTGCTTTTACTCGGCGCGTCTTCCAGAAACGAACAGTAGCCGCGATGCTTCTTCTCACTCTTTGTTTGTTTTGGGCGTTTACACGCACGCACGCACCACGTGGCTATTTACATATGAACAGCGCGAGGGCGGGATCGCATTAGAGATAATGAGTCAGACGGGAGAGATTGAACATCGTGTTGGTTTCATACGGATTACTTCATCACAGAATGTTTGTTTTCGATAGGACTTGCTTCATTTCAAAGTAAACACTTCAGGCTTTCTATAGATATAACTCCCATGTCTCTGTGTTGAGTATTCACTGAGTTACAGCTCATTTTAGTGACGCGTTTCTCAAAACACTTTGCGGAGACGGAGAAGACAGAGAGCACACCCTGTTTATTTTCTTTATTCTTCAAAAGCACAAAGTTTAGTTGGTATTATGAGTGTATACAAATAAAAGTAGACCCCTTACAGATTCGAATGGTGTATTGCTCTTATCTGTACGATCAAAAATGGCAGAGTAATTCAAGCTCATTTCCGCCTTATCAGGAAAATCTGTGTCAAAACGCGTATACGCGTTTGTCGACCCCAGAGGGTTAATTGATCTTTGGAGAATTCAGAATACTAAATCTAAGACCTTCTCTAGGACATATTTCTCAGCCCATCTTTAATTTCGTCTAATTTCTCCATCTTACCAATTTTATTATCTGATCATTCTGCTGTGTTATGCAATATTCTACTTTCCGATATTAAAGCCAAATCCCCTAGATGGTGCTTTAACATATCATTATTAAGTAATCAGACCTTTATTACTTCTCTAAAAGAATATATAGAAGGAATTTCTTGAAGTTAATATGCCCTCTGATGTGGATCCTCAAATACTGTAGGAAACGACTAAGTGTACTATACAAGGATTCTGTATATCTTTCTCTTCTACTCTTGCCAAAGTGAAAATTCACCAGTTTACACAATTAGAAAATAAAATCCAATCATTACAAAACCTACAAAAACAATATTTTACTGAGCATCAGGCTACACAGCTGTCCTCTTTAAAATAAGAATATGATTTACTTTCACACTCAAAGGCGGAATTTATCTTACACAGGACTAGGCAAAAATATTATTTCAAATCAGAGAGACCTAGTCACCTGTGATGATCAAGAAATCTGTATAAAGCCAAAACATATTTTGATGAACCAATTTGTAAGCAGTATTTAGATGAACTGGAATTGCCTCGGATCTCACAGGTGGATAAAGAATCTTTGGATGCCCCATTAAGTTCGGAAGAGCTCCACGTATCTCTAAAAAGCCTTCAAAAGGGCAAATCGCCGGGTCTAGATGGTCTCCCCCCTGAATTATATTTGGAAATTTGGGATTTGGTGGGGATACTTCTGCTTAACCCTTATGTGCTGTTGGGGACGTTTTCGTCCACTATGGGGTGCTGTTGGGTCTTAATTTGGCCACAACTTTCTCTGTGTTTCAGCAAATGGAATGATTTTTGCTGACAAATCTTATTTTTACACACATTTTGAGAAAATGCTTTGAAATTTTTCAAAAACTCAACCATACACTGTGGGCAAATTCACTACCCTTTCGTTATGTTCGGGATGAAAACATCCACTAAATTAAACTGCTGTAAAAATGTATCAGATAAATATTTTTTTTCAATTTTTTTTGCATAAATCTATTAATCAACCTCAGTCCTGATCAAAACTACTAAATGTTTTTAAAAAATCCAGGATTTTTACTCTTTAATTGCCAAGTTCATAAATGATGTCACTGATTTGGGGGAAAAAAAAACACAAAATGACTTATTTTCAATATAAAAAGTGATTTTGGACTGGATTTTTTTTTACCTTTTATCAAAGTCTTGGACATGTGAAAGATTAGTAACAACATTGGCTTTCATGCATTGTTAGTTTTTGTGCAGCATCAGATTTTAATTTTTTCTCCCTCATTTACTGTTCGTGGCTGTTTTTGCCCCATTGACTTCCATTATAACAACATTTTTTGATTGCAAAGCCATGACACCATATAACCATGCATTCTTGATCATTGGTGGTTTTCCCTGTTGGGAAGAGGTAAAATGTATAATTTTTACTGTTGATCACCAGGTAGCACCATTAACCCTTTAGATAGACCTGTGCCAAAAAAAGCTTAGTTTCTGGCTTGTATATGGAGTTTTATGGAGTATAACAGTATATTATAGTGTGTGTGTGTGTGTGTGTGTGTGTGAGAGAGAGAGTGAGAGAGAGAAAGACCTTTGCGCACTTACCTTGATGTATCTGAGAAAATCAAAATATGTACCTCAGCTCTCACAACTACACGGAGTAAACAAAAACAAAGTAAGTGTATTTATGCACCTGCTGCCTTTTGATGGTGAGAAGTACAGACTAAACAAAATGCCATCCGGCTGGTCATTTGATGGTGAGAAGAGCAGCAAGCAACATGAGAAAGGGCTTGACTTGTACCGAAGTTTTAGAAATGATTATGCAGCCTGACCCCTCCAGCGAGCTGCAGGATGTATTGTCTTCTCCCTCTGACACCACAGACTCAGGAGAGTCAGATCCTGATTTTGTTGTGGCACCCTCATCATCCTCTCCAGCTTCCACTGAAGACGAGGAGGATTCAGAGGATCCTGGATCTGGGTGGATTGGGAGAAACGGCGAAGTGTGGTTTTCCACCAACGTGGAGACAACTCCCTTTCTTCAGTCAGCACCTGCACCTGTTGTGGTGGACACACTTGCAAAGAGCACCAAGTGATATGCCACAAGTACTGCTGGAAAGACTGAACACACACACACACACACACGCACACGCACACGCACACGCACACGCACACGCACACACGCGCGCACATACACACTAAATAGTTAGTTTAATTTAGTTCTCCATCCATCCTCAACACTTGCACCATTGTTCAGTTTATTTGAAGTTGTTGTTGAATTTTGGTTCATAATAAATTGTTCATAAATCTAATGCAGAGTAGATTTTTTACAGAAAAAATGGAAAAGTGTATCACTGAAGGATTTTAAGGTTTTAAACTGGCTTTACCGTCAAGAAAAGACAAGCATTTCACGCATAGGCCGTCCGTACTTCTCACCATCAAAAGGCAGCAGGTGCATAAATACACTTACTTTGTTTTTGTTTACTCCGTGTAGTTGTGAGAGCTGATGTGCATATTTTGATTTTCTCAGATACATCAAGGTAAGTGCGCAAAGGTCTTTCTCTCTCTCACTCTCTCTCTCTCTCTCACACACACACACACACACACACACACACACACACACACACACTATAATATGCTGTTATACTTCATAAAACTCCATATACAAGCCAGAAACTAAGCTTTTTTTGGCACAGGTCTATCTAAAGGGTTAATGGTGCTACCTGGTGATCAACAGTAAAAATTATAAATTTTACCTCTTCCCAACAGGGAAAACCACCAATGATCAAGAATGCATGGTTATATGGTGTCATGGCTTTGCAATCAAAAAATGTTGTTATAATGGAAGTCAATGGGGCAAAAACAGCCACGAACAGTAAATGAGGGAGAAAAAATTAAAATCTGATGCTACACAAAAACTAACAATGCATGAAAGCCAATGTTGTTACTAATCTTTCACATGTCCAAGACTTTGATAAAAGGTAAAAAAAAATCCAGTCCACAATCACTTTTTATATTGAAAATAAGTCATTTTGTGTTTTTTTTCCCCCAAAATCAGTGACATCATTTATGAACTTGGCAATTAAAGAGTAAAAATCCTGGATTTTTTAAAAAGATTTAGTAGTTTTGATCAGGACTGAGGTTGATTAACAGGTTTATGCAAAAAAAAAAAATAAAAAAATATTTATCTGATACAATTTTACAGCAGTTTAATTTAGTGGATGTTTTCATCCCGAACATAACGAAAGGGTAGTGAATTTGAACAATGCACAAGGGTTAATTCATTTAATTTTGCAATTGAACATGGTGTATTTCATAGAGATAAAAAACATCATTGATATCATTACTTCTTAAAAAAGGGAAAAATCCATTAGATTGTTCCAGCTACAGACCGATATCACATCCCATGTGATTTAAATATCAGTGCTAAAGTTTTTGCTTCTCGTATGGAGAAGGTAATTCATAGTTTGATCAAGGAGGGCCAAACAGGTTTTATCAAGGGGCACAATGCGTCTGACAATATGCATCGACTCTTTCATATTCTTGACTTTGCAGACTCTTTTCCGAGCCCTTGTGCGGTTTTTTCACTTGATGCAGAAAAAGCCTTTGACAGGCTAGAGTGGAACTATATGTGGGCAGTTCTGCAATGTTTCGGCTTGGGTGAACATTTCATTTCTATGATTAAGACATTATACCACTCACCTGCAGCATCAGTCTTGACTGGTAATATTATTTCCGCCCCCATTCCCTTTACAGCAAGGAATGAGGCAGGGATATCTGCTTTCCCCCTTATTGTTTTACTTATCTCTTGAACCCTTAGCACAAGCCATCAGGAAATCTGAAGTATCGATTAAGATTCATGATCATAATCATAGTATTTCATTGTACGCTGATATCATTCTATATTTAGACCACTTTGATGTTTCAGTCTCTAGTATAATTAAGGAATTTGATAATTTTAGTAGCTTATCAGAATACAAAATAAATTGGAGCAAATCTGCTTTAATGCCAATTAACAATGTTAAGATTAATTATTCTATTCCCTCATTTATCCCTATTAAGGAATTTTTCATCTATTTGGGCTAGGGATGTTCATTTTAACCGTTTAACCGACCGATAAGAATTAATTACATTAATACAATTAGTTAAACGGTTTAAAGTCACTTATTTATTTATTTTTTTCCCCAGTAATTTATCAAGATGTTTTAAAAGGTTTAATACATGTTTAAAAAAAGAATAAATAATTAAAAAAGCGTTTTTTAGAGAGAGAGAGGAAAAAAAAAACATAAGTCGCCTATAGCATTTTATTATTTCATTCAGAAATAGGCCGACGCGAATTACAAATATTATAATAAACACTGTAAACATAGCTATGCTATTTTAGTTCCCCTCACTCCACAACAAATCCTTTCAATTAACAGGAGGCTATTTAGAAAAGAACTAAGAATTAAAAATGTAAGAAGCTATAGCGGCAAACCAAAACGAATTAAGGCTAAAACGAAACTGAAACCAATGTTGGGTCTCTCGTTCGACACAAAATCAAATGTTTCGTTATTCGTGATATATTTGAATGCCAAAATATTATTTACCTTTTATGTATAGGCCTACTTCACTCGCGCTCCAGTATCCACATAAAACAAAATGTTTTGCATAACTTCACGGCGGTATGGTGATAACACTTAACGGCACAGATTTTACTAAATATTTAAACTGAGGGGTTTCCCCCCCCCCATATGTTTGACTGATAGTTTTTTTTTTTTTAAATGATAATGAACAGGCTGCATTTGCATTGTCAAGGTAGAATGCTAAACTGTGTGCGGCGCTGGAGAAATCACTTGATTTTTTTCCCCCTTCTAACAGTGGAAGCAACTACTCCTTTTAGTCATGAAGATAATCGGAATTGTAAAAGGTTAGGGTTGTTTGCTGCTTTTTGCGCATGTAAAATTAATCCCCGGAAAAAAAATGTTTGTATTTTTAACGGGTCACAGAAATTTATTCTTTCTAATTTAGTTTTAGTTCTAATTTAAAATAATCTTGTCGGTTAACTGTTAATAATCGGTTAACGAGCGTCAGTTGTCGGTTAGGAAAAATAACCGAAATGAACATCCCTAATTTGGGCATTACCATATATAAAAACATCCATAAGATTACCAGAGACAATTTTAATAGTATTCTAGTTAAGGTCAAAAATGACATTCAAAGATGGAAGAATCTTAAAGTCTCTCTTCAAGGAAGAATCTCCACAGTTAAGATGAATTTGTTACCTTGGTTTAACTTTCTTTTCTCTATGCTACCACTTTCTCCCACTCCAGGTTACTTTAAGGAGATCAACTCCATACTGTCTCAATTTATCTGGAATGATAAATGCCCCAGAATCAAACTTATCACAATACAACATCCTATACGCACAGGAGGACTGGCTGTACCAAATTTTGAATTGTAATATTGGTCGTTCCAACTTAAGGCTCTTTATAACTGGGTTGATCCTCAATCGAAAGTTTCATAGAGAGTTATTGAAGCTGACAAGATTAAACCAAATAGACTGTAGCATTTGGACCAATCAGACACACAATTTTGCATTTGATTTAACAAATCAATTAGTTATTAGATTAACAAATGGTCACAGACCCCTCACCCAATACACATACCCGGTGCCAGTAGGACTGTCAAGGAATTCAGGCTCCTGGTCCCATGGCAACCCATCAGATAACACTAGTTTTATTGCTCAAAGGAATACAAATGGCCGAGCAACACTCACTTCATATCTCCTTTAGGAAAAATACATTATGCCATAAAATGGACTCTTCTCTAATTAATTCCTTAGAAAAACCTTTATTTGAATGAGCACACATATCATTAGGTCATTGTGTATATTATTACTGCTTCTATTATTCAAATCCTTTAAAGGATTGTTAGGCTGCATTAATTAGATCAACCGGAACCGGGAACACTCCCCACAACACACGATGTACTCGTTACATCGTAAGTAGAATGGCATCTACGCTAATATTTGTCTGTTTCTTTCCTATTCTGTTTCTCAGTCCGTATCCGATCAGATGGTGGATCAGCACCAAGAGATGATGTCTACAGCCCTGATCGTCAGCGGAGACCAGGACACCCAGATGACCCCCAGAGACATATCCCCAGTGAAAACCGCGATTAAAATACAATAAAACTAAAAAATATAACAAAATAACTAAAAATATAATAAAATACCTAACTACATAATACTACTATTGTTAGAAATGGCAACAAAATTAAAATATAAATATAAACTTTTGAACTACTGGTTCGTCTGGTCAGAGGAGAACTGGCCCCCCGACTGAGCCTGGTTTCTCCCAAGGTTTTTTTCTCCATTCTGTCACAGAGGGAGTTTTGGTTCCTTGCCGCTGTCGCCTCTGGCTTGCTCAGTTGGGGACACTTAATTTCTAGCGATTATCGCCGATTTGATTGCACAGATACTATTTAACCTAAACTAAGCTAGACAATGACATCTCTGAATTCAATAATGAAATGCCTTTAACTGAAAATTTAGTTTTTAATCTTATCATTATACATTACTGACACTCTGTCCTCCAATTTGATACTGTTAAGTGCTTTGACACAATCTGTATTGTTAAAAGCGCTATATAAATAAAGGTGACTTGACTTGACTTGACTGTTCTTGTATATGTTTTTGTGTATTGTATACCGTTTTATGCATGCTTAATAGATCACTAGTTAACCCTCTGGGGTCCAAGGTCATTTTGGGGCCCTTGAGATGTTTTGACATGCCCTGATATTTGTGCTCATTTCAGCTACTTAAAAAATTACATGTTGGTCAATAGTATCTTTTTTGTATTCAGCACAAACTGTGCTACAATAATATGTGACCAAGATGGATGTACATGTTTGCATTTTTTAGAAAAAAGATATTATGCGTGGTTAGTAAGTTTTGGGGAAAAAATGTAGCTGAAATAAGGCCATAAAACCCACACTAAATAGCTCTGAATAAGACTTTTTAGTAATCAGTCTTGTAGGCTAGAATATTTACTTCAAAATTATGTGAAAATCATTCTGCTTACTCATTCACAGAAAACAATATATTGATTTAAAATTTTCAAGACATGTTTTGTGAAAACCCAGCTAACTGTTTATGTCACAATAACACATGCAAAAAAAGAAACATTACTTACTCATCAGATTGCTCTCCTCTACCGGATGAAATCGTGTTTTTCTTTCAAGGGAAATCCTGCCTTTACTCAGGGCGTCTTCTTCCAGAAATGATCAGTAGCCGCGATGAGGATCTCCGCTCTTTGTTTGTGTTGGGCGTTTGCACGTGCGCACGTCCCACGCGGCTATTTACATATGAACTGCGCGAGCGGAATCACATTAGAGATAATGAGTCAGACGGGACAGACTGAACATCGTGTTGGTTTCATACGGATTACTTCATCACAGAATGTTTGTTTTCGATAAGACTGCTTCATTGCAAAGTAGTCACTTCAAGCTTTCTATAGATACAACTCCCATGTCTCTGTGTTGAGTATTTGCTGAATTACAGGTAATTTTAGTGACGCATTTCTAAAAACAGTTCGCGGAGACGGAGAAGACAGAGAGCACACCCTGTTTGTTTTATTATTTTTCCAAAAGCACAAAGTTGTGTTGTTATTGTGAGTGTACACACAAAAAAGTAGACATTTAGTTTCGATTGATGTATAAAACTTATTTGTGTGACCAAAATCAACAGAGTATTTTTAGTGTCTTTTGCACTGATCTTAAAAAAACCTATCTGGTATCGCCGGCGATACCGTCGACCCCAGAGAGTTAATACTTAGGAAAGTATTTTCTGTGGCCACGAAAATATCCTTTCTTAGAGTTGATATGAACTTACACTGAATGGTTGCTGGACGACCAGATCAGTTGATGGCAATTAATCTGCTACAGTTATCACTGTCAGCCGATACAAATAATTGTAATTAATCATAATTAATTATATACAATTCCCTTTTAACCCTCTGTGGTCGACAAACGCGTATACGAGTTTTGAGGCAGATTTTCCTGATAAGGCCGAAATGAGCTTGAATTACTCTGCCATTTTTGATCGTACAGACAAGAGCAATACACCATTCGAATCTGTAAGGGGTCTACTTTTATTTGTATACACTCATAATAACAACTAAACTTTGTGCTTTTGAAGAATAAAGAAAACAAACAGGTTGTGCTCTTTGTCTTCTCCGTCTCCGCGAGCTGTTTTTAGAAATGCGTCACTAAAATGAACTGTAACTCAGCAAATACTCAACACAGAGACATGAGAAATATATCTATAGAAAGCTTGAAGTGTCTACTTTGTAATGAAGCAGTCTTATCGAAAACAAACATTCTGTGATGAAGTAATCCGTATGAAACCAACACGATGTTCAGTCTGTCCCGTCTGACTCATTATCTCTAATGTGATCCTGCTCGCGCAGTTCATATGTAAATAGCCGCGTGGGACGTGTGCACGTGCAAACGCCCAACAAACAAAGAGTGAGGAGACTCATCGCGGCTACTGTTTGTTTCTGGAAGACGCGCCGAGTAAAAGCAGGATTTCCCTCGAAAGAACAACACGATTTCATCCAGTACAGGAGATCAATCTGATGAGTAAGTAATGTTTCTTTTTTGCATTAGTTAACGTTTTATTGTGACAAACTTGAAGAGATTTACTAACAGTTAGTTGGGTTTTTCCCAAATGACAACATGATGAATGCTACGTGTCTAAGAATGTTTAGACCATGTTTATTATTAATACTCTGTTCACAAATAGATTTTAATAGCGTGCTAAACAATAATAATTAGTTTCTCAGATATAAAATATCATTTTTTATAGTACAAAGTACATCCTTTTATTGTACAAAGCATGCTTGAGTTTGTGGCCACAGAATCATATCATAGGCTACTATAAAATCATACATACTAGACTATATGACTACAAAATCATAGTTGGCTTTTCCCAAACTATAATTCCTGACTACAATGTTTGAAATCATGTAAAACATTTTTAATATGAGGGGCAATTCACTGTATTTAAATTTCTTACGGCACGATGATTTTTTCATGCTCTATATAAAACAATAAATGTTATATGAGTGTACACTGTAACATGATGAATGCTACGAGTCTAAGTATGTTTAGTACATTTCCGGAAACGGAAAACAGAGTGAACGCTGGCGTGTACTGCTGCCGCTGCTCCTTGACGGCTTTAGTTTGTTTTGTTTATTTTAAATATTTGATTACTGTTGCTTTTTTGGTTGTCTTAACTAGAAGGATCAAAGGACCGTTTTACCAAAGAAAATCTGTGACTCAACGATCTTTACGGACCGGTCAATTTGTTGTTCCCAAACACGACCTCTGACAACGCTCTGTTTTCACAGTTATCTCAGACCTGGCTTGTAACTGTCATTTTAACATAAAAGTTCACTTGTTCCTGACTGATTGACGGCCATGGTTGTTTAATTTTTCATCCAGTGACATCGATTCTCCAATATACTGCAGCGGAACTCTTTTCACTGAGATTCCGTGTCATCGAACCACCACCGACCCTTCAATCTCACCAGGATATTATCTACTATCCTCTGTAGAAGTACATCCATCGTGGGTCATGATGGAATTATATCTACGACTGGACTGTTGATCACAGTGTATTGGCCCACATCTCCAGGACAACTAGCATCAAATTCGGTATGACTGATCTTACTTTTGGTTTAGTCAATATTCGTTCCTTAACAAAAAAAGGACCTCTTATTTATGAACTTCTGAATGATAGTAAGTTTGACTTTCTTTGTCTTACTGAAACATGGCAACAATCCCATGATTTTTCGCAGCTTAATCAATCTGTCCCTCCTGGCTTTGTTTACACCTGCCAACCTCGTGCATCTGGCCGAGGTGGAGGACTTGCGATGCTTTATAATGAGAAGTGGAAAGTTTCTCCCATGAACGTGCCTCTGTATGAATCATTTGAGTCCACTGTTTTGCAAATGAATGGGCCTGTCCCTACTGTTGTAGCCACAGTTTATCGTCCACCCAGGAGTAATACTAGTTTTTTTAAATGATTTTTCTGTATTTTTAACTTTACTGAGTTCTACATCTCAAAATGTTATCATACTGGGTGATTTTAACATACACATGGATAATGTCAGTAACATTCTCACTAGGGATTTTATATCATGCCTTGATAGTTTTGGAATACAGCAATTCGTTGATTTTCCAACTCATTGTAAAGGCCATATTCTTGACCTTATTTGCTGTTCTGGTGTAATGCCTTCCAAATGTCGTACTTCAGACCTGCCCATATCAGATCATAAGTTAATATCATTTAGTGTTAACTTAATGGTTGAAAAAAACAATATGGGTCTTTCCATTTCATTTCGTAATATCAAGAACATCGATTTATCTGCTCTTTCTGATGGACTGGACAATTTCTTCAGGAGCAATGTTTTTTCTACTTTGGATGACTTGGTTTCCTATTATAACGAGGGATTGCATAGTGTGCTTGATACACTTGCACCTTTAAAAACTCGGTCTGTTTATTTTACTCATTCTGCACCTTGGTTTACACCAGAACTGAGACAGCTTAAAACTACGGGGCATCGCTTGGAACGTTTATACATTAAAACTGGACTTAATGTTCATAAAGACATGTATACAGATCATATTCTCTCTTATAAGAGTGCTCTTTTAACTACTAAATCTGATTACTATTCGAATATAATTGGGATAGATGAAGGGAATACAAGGTCCTTGTTTAATACAGTAAATACAGACCTGTTGCTTTAACATCAGTAGTCATGAAGTCATTTGAGAGACTGGTGCTGGCCCATCCTGAAGGACATTACTGGACCCTTGCTGGACCCTCTACAGTTTGCTTACCGAGCAAACAGATCTGTGGATGATGCAGTTAATATGGGACTGCACTACATCCTGCAGCATCTGGACAAACCAGGGACTTATGCAAGGATCTTGTTTGTGGACTTCAGCTCCGCTTTCAACACCATCATCCCAGACACCCTTCAGAACAAACTGACTCAGCTCTCTGTACCCACCTCCATCTGTCAGTGGATTACCAGCTTCCTGACAGAAAGGCAGCAGCTTGTGAGGCTGGGAAAACTCACATCCAACACCCGCACCATCAGCACTGGAGCTCCTCAGGGCTGCGTTCTCTCCCCACTACTCTTTTCCCTCTACACCAACGACTGCACCTCTAAAGACCCCTCTGTCAAACTCCTGAAGTTTGCGGACGACACTACAGTCATCGGCCTCATCAAGGACGGCGACGAGTCTGCTTACAGACAGGAGGTTGAGCAGCTGGCTGTCTGGTGCAGTCACAACAACCTGGAGCTGAACACGCTCAAAACTGTGGAGATGATAGTGGACTTCAGGAGAAACCCCCCTCCTCTCCCCCCACTCACCATCATGAACAGCACTGTGGCTGCAGTGGAGTCATTCAGGTTCCTGGGCACAACCATCTCTCAGGACCTGAAGTGGGACACTCACATTGACTCCATTGTGAAAAAGGCCCAGCAGAGGTTGTACTTCCTTCGTCAGCTGAAAAAGTTCAACCTGCCACAGGAGCTGCTGAATCAGTTTTATTCAGCTGTTATTGAGTCGTTAGTCTGTGGTCCTCCATAACTGTCTGGTTTGGGTCAGCCAGCAAATCAGATATAAGACGACTTCAACGGACTGTTGGGACAGCAGAAAAGATAATTGGTGTGCACCTGCCCAGCCTTCAGGACTTGTACAACTCCAGAGTGAAGAAACGGGCAGGTAGCATCATCAAAGACCCCTCTCACCCCGGACACAACCTGTTTGCACTTCTCCCTTCAGGCAGACGCTACAGATCTCTGTGCACTAGAACATCTAGGCATAAAAACAGTTTTTTCCCCCCATGCCATCTCCAGCTTAAATAGCTAACACATGGATCATTACCTGTGTTCTGTAATTCATTCTCCATCTTTAATTATTGCCTCTTTCTCAAGTACTATGTAAATACACATACATATCTGTTTATTTATACAGCTGTATATATAGTAAATAATGCACAAATCTGTACATAAATCTACTGTTCCAGATTCATACTTAATAATAATAATAATAATAATAATATTATCCATTGTTAAGTCTTACTATTTAAATGTTTTTTTCTGTTCTCATGTCAGATGTGTATGTATGTATGTATGTATGTATGTGCCAGGAGCACCCTAAAACCACAACAAATTCCTCGTGTGTTTGCGCACACCTGGCGAATAAAGCTAATTCTGATTCTGATTCTAAATACTATCCTACATCCACCTGATACCCTTCCTTCTCATCTATACTCTATTGATCTATGTGATAAATTAATGACCTTTTTTAATACTAAAACTGAAAATATTCATCAACAATTGACTCTTCAAAATAATGCGGCATCTGATCTGTTGTATGTATCTTCTCACGATTCTCTTCTGTGTCTATTTAACAGTTTTGAACTTCCAACTATTGATGAAATATCAGGTCTTATCAAACAATCCAAGTCATCCACTTGCCTGTTAGATTCACTCCCTACTCACCTGGTCAAAGCTTGTTTTTCTTCTCTATCTGATATAGTAACTGATATCATACACTCGTCTCTCACCTCTGGTGTGGTATCTTCATCTTTTAAGGTTGCTGTAATTCAGGAGTTAAAGCAAAAAAAAATCTTTTGACTGAAAATTTTTCCTCGGCCAAACCCCATTCCACAGCCATACCTGTCACACACCCAGTTTAAGAGCTGTGCTTTTCTTCTTGTACTTAGGAGCGCTTGTCCTCCTAATTTAAAAAATGTAGGAACACCTTCTGATCAATAATCAAAAATTCTGATAAAAAATTAGCCTTCCTAATACGACGTGACATTCGACCCCTTAAAGTGACTTACAGGGGTATTTTCTTTTTACCTTTGCAATGGCATCATTTTCATCTGTCAAATTCAAAAATTTATGTTTACAAGCTTTTTAAAATTTCTATTTAAAACAATATAATAAGTAGAATAAGACAAATAAGTTACCAATCATATGAAATTAGTATTAATAAAAAATTAATTTGTACTACAGAGGTGGCACAGAAGAACACAAAAGTGGGTACATTTTCAGGCGTTTAATGAGGCTCAGAGGTGGCATGAGTGCAATTAAATTTATAGATTCATGTGGACATTAATGTTTTAAATACAAAATTTTGAATACAGGAATATTAAATTATTTAAATAACTGAAATTATACGCTAAAAATGAAACTGAAACCGCCAGCAGGTGGCGGCAAGTCACTGATTTTAATCACTGAATCATTCATTCAATTGATTCGTTCGAACTGCTGATTCATTCTGGAATGAAGAAAGTTGACCTTGTTTATGAATGGGTATTCATGAATCACTGACTCACTAGATTAGTTCAAAAACGCACTTTCATTCATGAATGAAACACCGCTGTGTTTGCTTTTAGAGATGCACAGCGGCTCAGCTGTTACTTTATTTGGAACTATTTTCGTTGATGATATATAGCAAAATCATGCAGTACTTGTTTAGTGATCTGTTGTATTAAATCAATATCACATTTGCAAACTCCCATAGCAATTATTAAAAGCACAGAAAATGAGAGCGCGCGATGAGTGAGTTCTCAAGACTCATAAGCACGTGCAAATGTGATACATTCCGTCGGAACCTGCAGGAATGAGTATAATTATTATTAATAGCTGCAGTCCCGCGCCAAAATTCAAGTTCTGCTCTGTGTTCTCTGCTAATAACCCGACTGTGAATGATGCGAGCTGCATTACTATGTTGTAAGTGAGAAGCTGCAGCCGTGGCGGGGATGATTTTTGGTGTGCCGGCAGAACAACAACAACAACAACACGCTACATGTTTCTTTTCCCCTCATTTCCCCCCTCAGTTATCCGTGATAACTAATGTAGTGAACACGGAGCAGTTTTTCCGTGAGCGGGAATGGAAAACCCGGAGTGGATCAAGAGCGGAGTGATTACAGAACGCTTCGAGCGGAGAGAGGAACGTGCTTTCGCTCCACTCCAGGCTTTGATCACATCCCCTCAGCAGGCTGAATACACCTCGTCTTTTAAGACCTATTCAAGCTAAAATTAAGACATTACATTATTTGATAAATGTAAGCCTATTTACGACCTTAAAATTATGAAAAGTGAATTTAAGACATTAAGGACGGGCGGAACCCTGCAATTGATGGAAATCCATCGTAGACTCGCAGCAATTAACGGAAATCCGTCGTAGCGACGGAGAACTTTAATCCCTGTGTAATTACTCCAAACTTAAGAAACCGGGAGCCGACCCTAATAATTTTTCCAACTTTCGTCCAATTTCCAATTTACCTTTTCTCTCAAAAATCCTGGAAAAAGTTGTTGCATCTCAAGTTCACTATCATCTTTTAAAAAATAGTTTGTTTGAAAAATTCCAATCCGGTTTCCGCCCTTTGCATAGTACAGAGACGGCCATGGTTAAAGTTGTTAATGATTTGCTGATGTCAGCCGACTCTGGACTTTTAACTATACTTATTCTACTCGATTTAAGCACAGCTTTCGATACAATTTCTCATCAAGTTCTCCTAGACAGACTCCACTCCATAGGTATTACTGCTGTCCCTCTTAGTTGGTTCAGATCCTATCTCTCTGGGCGCACTCAGTTTATTCAACTTAAAAATTTCAAATCTTACATTTCACCTGTTACAACTGGTGTCCCTCAAGGCTCTGTTTTGGGCCCTGTTTTATTTATTATTTATCTACTACCCCTTGGTCACATTTTTAGGAAATATGGCATTAGTTTTCACTGCTATGCTGACGACACCCAGCTTTATTTGTCCTCTAAACCAAATTCTACCCTTCTTTCTTCCTCTCTTTTAGGCTGCTAAGAAGAGATTAAATCCTGGTTTTCACATAATTTTCTTAAACTAAATACTGACAAAACAGAAGTTCTCCTTGTTGGTACAAAATCTAACTTATCAAAGTCCAATAATTTTTCTCTCTCTATTGATAACTCCATAATCTGCTCATCTACTCAGGTTAAAAGTCTGGGTGTCGTCCTCGACAGTACTTTATCTTTTGGAAAGCATGTGAACAATATTACTCGGTCTGCATATTTTCATTTACGGAACATTAGTTGTCTTTGTCCATTCCTCACACCAAATTCAACA
This sequence comes from Acrossocheilus wenchowensis, assembly GCA_029620275.1. Taxonomy (NCBI): domain Eukaryota; kingdom Metazoa; phylum Chordata; class Actinopteri; order Cypriniformes; family Cyprinidae; genus Acrossocheilus; species Acrossocheilus wenchowensis. The sequence goes on from CM056151.1 coordinate 23,832,831, forward strand.
GCTACTCTTGTACATGCTCTAGTTACCTCACGCATTGATTATTGTAACTCCCTTCTTTTTGGGCTACCCCATATTCTTCATAAGCTTCAATTGGTCCAGAATTCAGCTGCCCGTATAATTACTAGAACCTCTTCCACTGAGCATATCACTCCAGTTCTCTACTACCTTCACTGGCTACCTGTTAAATATCGCATTGAGTACAAGATTTTACTACTCACTTTCAAAGCTCTTCATAGTTCTGCTCCACCTTATCTTGCTAATTTGCTTCATATTTACATTCCGAAACGTACTCTCAGATCTTCTTCATCTGTTTCCCTTGTTGTAACTTCTGTTCGTCTAGCCACTATGGGGTCTAGGGCTTTCAGTTGTGCTGCTCCTAATCTCTGGAATTCTCTTCCACAATCTATTCGAGAAAGTGACTGCCTGACTACTTTTAAATCATGCCTTAAAACTTACCTGTTCAGATTAGCTTTTTCGGTCACACTTTATATTAGGTGGCCTTAACTACTATGTACTTGCATCAAAAAATAAGTACAATGTACTTATTGTGTTCATATTGTATTGCAAAACACTTTTGCTGCAAGTGAGGTGGGATACGGGTAAGGTTAGGGACAGGTTTGGTGGTATGGGTAGGTTTAAGTGTGGGTTAAGGTGTAAGGAATGGGTCAACAGTGTAATTATAAATGTAATTACAGAAATTAATTACAGATGTAACTACATATAGGTATTTTTAAAAATATAAGTACAATGTAAAAACATGTATGTACACAATAAGTGCATTGTACCAAATGATTAATTTAAATGTAAGTACACAGTAGTTAAGGCAACCTAATATAAAGTGGGACCGCTTTTTCTGATAAATTTTAAATGATTTATTGTTATAATTGTTATTTGCTGTATTGCCGTCAGGATTTTGTGTTATGTTATCATTTTAATGTACGGTGTCCTTGGGTGCTCTGAAAGGCGCCTTTAAATAAAATGTATTTTATTATTATTATTATGATGATGTTTATTGTTAATAGCCTACTCTGTTCAGAAATAGATTTTAATAACGTGCTAAACAATAATAATTAGTTTCTCAGATATAAGATTTCTCTCTCTTTTTTTATGATAGTACAAAGCATGTGTGAGTCTATGGCTACAAAACCTATATATATATATACAGATGTTCCTGATATTAACATGCTCACAAATGTTTTTTTAGTTGTTTGTATTTTATTGAATCAGATACCTGCATCAGATGTATCCTGATGTCTCTTCAAACCGTTTTCCTCTGAGAGTGCTGTACCAACATCAGATGTTCAACTACACTGATATTCTATGTTAAAACAAGCTCCTTTTCTACTGATTATGTTTTTTTCTTCTTGAATCCATGGAAAGAAGTAGAAACACTTAAATAACACACGTAAATATCAGGTATGATTTACTCGTTTCACTTGTTGAACAGAATCTGTTGCAGGAATGACTCAAAGTCTGTTCACATCTCTGTGGTTAGATCAGTGTGCACAATAATGTGTCTTTGACCTTCATTATGTATGTTTTGATTATACTGTGTTGTAAATAAAACAAATAATTAAAAAAAAAAACTTTTTTTCAATCTCACATTCTCTCTTACCTGCCTCACAGTCACACTGATGGGCCATCAGGGGCCATTAGGGGAGAGCCCTTTGTCTCTCAGGTGAGACTCACTTAATATTCATGGCCATTGCCACTCCCTCGCATATAGACCCTCAATCACAAAACATGTCTTGAAAATTTTGGTTTCGCTTTATTTTGATGGTCCTTTTAACACATTCTATTGACTATATGTAATGTTGCACCTACATTTCTAATGACTCTCATTAGTGTGTTAGTAGTGTATTAGTTGACTGGTAGGGTTAGGGTTTGATTAAGTTGACACATTCTTGCAAAGTTACTTATAATCAGTAGAATATCTGTTGGGAGAACAACACAATAAGGAGTTAGTAAATATGAAGCAGACAGTCTACTAATACTCTTATGAGAGTTTGTTGACATGTAGTTGACAGAATGTTCAAAAGGGACCATTAAAATAAAGTGTTATCAAAATTTTAAATCAATATATTGTTTTCTGTGAATGAGTAAGCAGAATAATTTTCACATAATTTTGAAGTAAATATTCTAGCCTACAAGACTGATTACTCAAAAGTCTTATTCAGAGCTATTTAGTGTGGGTTTTATGGCCTTATTTCAGCTACATTTTTTTCCCCAAAACTTACTAACCACGCATAATATTTTTTTTCTAAAAAATGCAAACATGTACATCCATCTTGGTCACATATTATTGTAGCACAGTTTGTGCTGAATACAAAAAAAAATTACATGTTGGTCAATAGTATGTTTTAAGTAGCTGAAATAAGCACAAATATCAGGGTATGTCAAAACATCTCAAGGGCCCCAAAATGACCTCAGACCCCAGAGGGTTAATATCTTGTAACACTTTATTTTGATGGGTCCACAACATACAACATACTGACTATGAGAAACTTTGCAAGTATGTCAACTTATTCTACTAACCCTAAACCTACCCTACTGAGAGTTAGTAGACATGTAGTTGCAAATTAATGAGAATTAGTTGACATGTAGTTGACGTGTAGTTACAAAGTTACTTCTAGTTAGTAGAATGTCTAAAGTGGACTATCGAAATAAAGTGTAACCAACTATTTTCTGCAATTCTCCAGCTGTGGTCCTTGGAGAGTCTTTAGCCACTCAAACTCTCCTTCTCACCGCGCATTAGGAGGATGATACAGACACACGTCCTCTTCCAGGCAGTTTCGTAAAATTTTATGTTGATTGGAAATTCTAAACTATTGCCCTGATGGTGGAAATGGGAATTTTCACCGCTCTAAGTCTTTTCTTAAAGCCACTTCACTAATTTGTGAAGCTCAATTATCTTTTGCTGCACATCAGAAATATATTCTTTGGTTTTTCTCATTGTGATGGATGATTAAGGGAATTTGGGCTTTGTTTTCCCTCCTATTCATATTTATGTGAAACAGGAAGCCATGGCTGGATAATTTCATGTCCATAATCACCCTGGAGTGGGCAAAATTGTGAATATGAATGGGATATACTTCAGAGATATTTTACTCATAAGAATTTGTAGGGGTGCCAATAATTGTGTCCAACATGTACTTGAGAAAAACATTTACTACATAATGATATTTCCCCCCATTTTAAATTCTTATTATCGAATGAAAGGTTAGATTTTTGTGAATTTTTAAAATAAAAGATCAAAAGGATTAACAATGCAGATTAATTTTCACAGCCTTCTTTGATCATATTTACCAAGGGTGCAGATATTTTTGGCCATGACTATATATATCAAGAGATCCTCATAAGTTACTCAGCTTGGATCGTAATTTCTCTCACACAATGCCAGCCGTGACCATACGAGCATCAACGATTGCCACATTCTCCCACCAGAAAAAATAAAATAAAAATTGCTACAAACATGCGTACAAGCTCATATGACAGCAAAAATCATACCATGTATGGCCGGCCTAAGACATGCAGAGATATATTTAGGGGTATGTGCGTGTGTACCTCTTCAGCATATGTCTTTGGTGTGTTTCCACGAGAGGTCCTCTGGGTTGAACCCTGGAATGCTGTGAATAAAATGAATTATTCTGTAAGAAAAAATAACATTCTAAACAAAGAATCTATGGACTCTCCATAGGCGTAATGGTTTTTATACTGTACAAACTGTATGTGCTATTGCCCTACACCAACCCTACACCTAAACCTACCCCTTACAGGAAACTGTCTGCATTTTTAGATTAAAAAACGAAAAAAACAAAACAAAAAAAAAACAACATTTAGTATGTTTTTTAAGCCTTTTGATTTACGGGGACATAGGCAGTGTCCTCATAAACTACCTTCAAATTGTAATACCTCTGTCATACCATGTCATTATACAAATTTTGTCCCCGTAAACCACAAAAACCAGTACACACAAAGAGAGTATAATTTGGGACACAGTACAGACATTCATTTTCACACCATCAAAACTAAGCTAACACAGGAACGGAAAATATAATTGTAAGTCTAGTTTGAGTTCATATGAAAGCCATTTTAATCTCTCCATGGAAAGGTTTGATTGCTCTCCATCATTTTCATTAGGAGCATGAACAGAAGAAAAGTGCTCCTCATTCAAGAATGTAACATTTATGAGAACCACAAAAGGAAGATTAGGTCATAATATGACACAGTGGTGTGATTGTATCTCACCATCCATTATTGACTTGCTTGTCAGCGCACTTGAGAGAGATCCTTTTTGTCCATGTCCACCCCGCCCTGACTTTGAGGCGGCACCTGGACACAATAAAATAGACAATGCAGACAGGATTTGAACTTGACACCCACCAATTTGCCAAATGTGGGTGAAAATAAACCATAACCGGTAACATTTCATGGGTTATGGTTCCTATATTATGCCCTCTAACGAGGAGACTCCAAAATTAAAACTAGATAAGTGCCACATCTTTAAATACTGAACACATTATACCCACACGAGCCATACCACTGTGTGAGTAGCATGGCAGAATTTTTAAACCATGAAGAAGAGCGCTTAAGAGCTCTTGTGCATTCGGCCAAATCATGTAATTTCACCTCAGCTTAGAATGCTTTTTTGACGCGAGATTAATGTAAACACAGCCCACTGTGAACACCCTTGTAATTCGCTTCAAAATTTTTGAATTTTATGAATGATTATTTTAGGTTCAAGTGTGTGTAAGGATTTGGAAACAAGCAGAGTACGACTGTTTCTAAAGCATGCAGAGTCATCTGCTGTTAAACTCTAAGCTCAGAATCGATTCCAGAGGAATCGCAATGCATTCGGAAAATCTCAGAATCGATCCATGAATCAATTCTGCAACGATTTACCGTCCCAGCTCTATCTTCTATCAAAGTGATTTACATATGAAATTTGAGAAGGTGATACAGGAAAAACCTTAAAGATTCTTACAACTAAAATATAACAGAGTTAGTAAAAAAAAATGAATGTAAATGAACATTCAGTAAATTAAAATGTCAACTCTCAGAAACAAAACATGCTATAAATGTGATCTTGGTTAACCCTCTGGGTTCTGAGGGTGTTTTGGGGCCCTGGAGAAGTCATTTGTGTTTTTTTCAGTATCTTAAAAACATTAATGTTAAAGTTTGATAACACTGTATTCAACACAAACTGGGCTACAATAATATGCGAATAGCACAAATGTACATTATTGCATTTTTGAGAAAACAACATTTATGCATGGATAGTGAAAAACTAAAATTTTTAAGTCGTTGAAATAAGGCCATAAAACACAAAGAATATTTGTTCACAAGACTTTTGAGAACTGGATGTGGTAGACTAGAGTTCTTGCTACAAAATGATGTGGAAATCATCTTATTCACAGAAAAAAATATATTGATTTAACTTTTGTAAGACATGATTTGTGTTAGAAATTTGTACGTGAGGGAGTGGCAATGGCCATGAATAGTTAGTGATTCACACCTGAGACACAAAGGGCCTCCCATAATAGGCCATCAATATGAAAGTGATTAAGGCAGGTAAGAAAGAGTGTGAGGAGAGTAAAATAATGTGAGTTTTTGATTATTTGTATCATTATTATTATTATTATTATTATTATTTGTATTTTACTTACAACACAGTATAATAAAAATATACACAGTGAAGGTCAAGGACACATGATTGAACATACTGATCTTAACACTGAAACTTGAACAGTAACACTTTCGTGGCAAACATTCATAGACTGTAATAACATTCATAGCGTTAACACTCATACGACTTTTATATCTTGTAGTTTTATATGTTATAAAACTTTAAGCCTCTGGTTGTGTTCGGGTCAAATTGACCTGGAAAAGATTTTCTGGTCACACTTTATATTAGGTAGCCTTAACTACTATGTACTTACATCAAAAAATAAGTACAATGTACTTATTGTGTTCATATTGTATTGCAAAACATTATTGCTGCTATTGAGGTGGGATACGGGTAAGGTTAGGGACAGGTTTGGTGGTTTGGGTAGGTTTAAGGGTGGGTTAAGGTGTAAGGGATGGGACAACAGTTTTAATTATAAATGTAATCACAGAAATTAATTACAGATGTAATTACATATACAGTGGTGTGAAAAAGTGTTGGCCCCCTTCCTGATTTTTACATTTTTTGCATATTTGTCACACTTAAAAGATTCAGATCATCAAAGAAATTTTAATATTACATAAAGAATGCAAGTAAATACAAAATGCAGTTTTCAAATGATGATTCCTGGTCAAAAATGACCGGACTCCAAACAATTGCTTATAAATCTCTCATTATGCTATATTATCACCAAATATTGGATTCATTCTTTTTGTCAACTTGTTTTCTTTCATTTAGGACTGGTTTTGTGTTTCTATTTGCATCTGATTAATCGTAGGCCTCATTTATCCGAAAGTAGGCACCTAATTTTTGGAGTGAAAAAAACTTTTTTTTTTAAATGAATAATTTTCACAATGAGATAAAAAATTATGAAAATTTGCACTGTTTCTCACACTAATGTGCTTTACTGTTAATCAGGAATTTGGTTTTTAAATGCTTTTATTTTGTACAAAATTGCAAAAAGTCACACTTGTGGAGTTCCCGGTCAAAAATGACCGGACTCCAAACAATTGCTTTTAAATCTCTCATTTTGCTATATTATCACCAAATATTGGAGTCATTCTTTTTGTCAACTTGTTTTCTTTCATTTAGGACTGGTTTTGTGTTTCTGTTTGCATCTCATTAATCGTAGGCCTCATTTATCCGAAAGTAGGTACCTGATTTTTTGAGTGAAAAAAGCCTTTTTTATGAATAATTTTCACAACATGAGATAAACAATTATGAAAATTTGCATGTTAATCAATTAATGTTAACCAGGAATTTTGCTTTTAAATGCTTTTATTTTGTACAAAATTGCACAGTCACATTTGTCAAAAATGGCCAGCCATTGAAAGTGAATGGGGAAGAATGAAAGTAAGAGAAACAACTAGTGTTCAGGAGCATGTTGTGCTTGCAAACATAAAGGCCTTGGACCTTGGACCTGTGAGTGTGTGGATGCATGTATATTCTTTTTCTTTTATGATGAGCAACAAGGACTAATGAGGTATTATATTAGATTTATAGCAATCATTTTTATAACTAATTACTCTTTGTAGAATATGTTGGTCTTGTATTTCGTCATTCTCCTTTTTTGTCTTATTATTGTGCTGTATTTTACATATTGCACAGATTGTTGTTATATGAATGGTCT
>CM056151.1:23845125-23947625 GCA_029620275.1 Acrossocheilus wenchowensis
GGTATGCATTTCAGAAAAAAAAATGGTTAGGATTCAGGTGTAATTGCAAATAGTGATTAATCCTGATTAATCCACTGAAAATTCTGATTAATTTGATTAAAATTTTTAGTCATTTGACAGCCCTAATATATACGTACAGTATTGTTCAAAATAATAGCAGTACAATGTGACTAACCAGAATAATCAAGGTTTTTAGTATATTTTTTATTGCTACGTGGCAAACAAGTTACCAGTAGGTGCAGTAGATTCTCAGAAAACAAACAAGACCCAGCATTCATGATATGGACCCTCTTAAGGCTGTGCAATTGGGCAATTAGTTGAATTAGTTGAAAGGGGTGTGTTCAAAAAAATAGCAGTGTGGCATTCAATCACTGAGGTCATCAATTTTGTGAAGAAACAGGTGTGAATCAGGTGGCCTCTATTTAAGGATGGAGCCAGCACTTGCTAAACATGCATTTGAAAGCCTGAGGAAAATGGGTCGTTCAAGACATTGTTCAGAAGAACAGCGTACTTTGATTAAAAAGTTGATTGGAGAGGGGAAAACCTATAAAGAGGTGCAAAAACTTATAGGCTGTTCAGCTAAAATGATCTCCAATGCCTTAAAATGGAGAGCAAAACCAGAGAAACGTGGAAGAAAACGGAAGACAACCATCAAAATGGATCGAAGAATAACCAGAATGGCAAAGGCTCAGCCAATGATCACCTCCAGGATGATCAAAGACAGTCTGGAGTTACTTGTAATACTGTGACAGTTAGAAGATGTCTGTGTGAAGCTAATCTATTTTCAAGAATCCCCCGCAAAGTCCCTCTGTTAAAAAAAAGGCACGTGCAGAAGAGGTTAAATTTGCCAAAGAACACATCAACTGGCCTAAAGAGAAATGTAGGAACATTTTGTGGACTGATGAGAGTAAAATTGTTCTTTTTGGGTCCAAGGGCCACAGGCAGTTTGTGAGACGACCCCCAAACTCTGAATTCAAGCCACAGTACACAGTGAAGACAGTGAAGCATGGTGGTGCAAGCATCATGATATGGGCATGTTTCTCCTACTATGGTGTTGGGCCTATTTATCGCATACCAGGGATCATGGATCAGTTTGCATATGTTAAAATACTTGAAGAGGTCATGTTGCCCTATGCTGAAGAGGACATGCCCTTGAAATGGTTGTTTCAACAAGACAATGACCCCAAACACACTAGTAAACGAGCAAAGTCTTGGTTCCAAACCAACAAAATTAATGTTATGGAGTGGCCAGCCCAATCTCCGGACCTTAATCCAATCGAGAACTTGTGGGGTGATATCAAAAATGCTGTTTCTGAAGCAAAACCAAGAAATGTGAATGAATTGTGGAATGTTGTTAACTCTCTGGGGTCGGCTGTCTCGCCGGCGAGACCAACTCGTTTTTTTTAAGATCAGTGCAAAAGACACTAAAAATACTCTGTTGATTTTGGTCACACAAATAAGTGTTATACATCAATCGAAACTGTTAAGTGTCTACTTTTTTTTTTTGAGTACACTCACAATAACAACACAACTTTGTGCTTTTGGAGAAATAAGAAAATAAACAGGGTGTGCTCTCTGTCTTCTCCGTCTCCGCAAACTGTTTTGAGAAACGCGTCACTAAAATGAACTGTAATTCAGGAAATACTCAACGCAGAGACATGTGAGTTATATCTATAGAAAGCCTGAAGTGTCTACTTTGAAATGAAGCAAGTCCTATCGAAAACAAACATTCTGTGATTAAGTAATCCGTATGAAACCAACACGATGTTCAATCTTTCCCGTCTGACTCATTATGTCTAATGAGTTCACGCCCACGCGCTGCTCGCGCCGTTCATATGTAAATAGCCACGTGGTGCGTGCGCACATGCAAACGCCCAAAACAAACAAAGAGCGGAGGTCCTCATCGCGGCTACTGTTACTGTTCATGCTGAATAAAGAAAGGATTTCCCTCGAAAGAAGAACACGATTTCATCCAGAAGAGGAGATCGATCTGATGAGTAAGTTGTTTCTTTTTTGCATTAGTTACCGTGTTATTGTGTCATAAACTTGAACAGATTTAAACAGTTAGTTGGGTTTTTCCCAAACGACAACATGATGAATGCTACGTGTCTAAGAATGTTTAGACCATGTTTATTATTAATACTCTGTTCACAAATATATTTTAATAGCATGCTAAACAATAATAATTAGTTTCTCAGATATAAAATATAATTTTTTATAGTACAAAGTACATCCTTTTATTGTACAAAGCATGCTTGAGTCTGTGTCATGAGAGTCATGTCATAGGCTACTATAAAATCATACATACTAGACTATATGACTACAAAATCATAGTTGGGTTTTTCCCAAACTATAATTCCTGACTACAATGTTTGAAATCTTGTAAAACATTTTGAATATGATGGGCAATTCATTGTATTTAAATTTCTTACGGCACGATGATGTTTTCATGCTCTATATAAAACAATAAAAGTAATATGAGTGTACACTGTAACATGATGAATGCTACGAGTCTAAGTATGTTTAGTACATGTTTATTATTAATAGCCTACTCTGTTCAGAAATAGATTTTAATAACGTGCTAAACAATAATAATTTCTCAGATATAAGATTGTTTTATGATAGTACAAAGCATGTGTGAGTCGATGGCTACAAAACCTATATATATATATATATATATATATATATATATATATATATATATATATATAATATTATAATATATATATATATATATATATATATACACAGATGTTCCTGATATTAACATGCTCACAAATGTTTTTTTGTTTGTATTTTATTGAATCAGATACCAGCATCAGATGAATCCTCATGTCTCTTCAAACTGTTTTCCTCTGAGAGCGCTGAACCAACATCAGATGTTCAACTACACTGATATTCTATGTTAAAACAAGCTCCTTTTCTACTGATTATGTTTTTTTCTTCTTGAATCCATGGAAAGAAGTAGAAACACTTAAATAAAACACGTAAATATCAGGTATGATTTACTTGTTTCACTTGTTGAACAGAATCTGTTGTCTGTTCACATCTCTGTGGTTAGATCAGTGTGCACAATAATGTGTCTTTGACCTTCATTATGTATGTTTTGATTATACTGTGTTGTAAATAAAACACAAATAATTTAAAAAACCCTTTTTTTCAATGTCCTCACATTCTCTCTTACCTGCCTCACAGTCACAGTCACACTGATGGCCCATTAGAGGCCCATAGGGGAGGGCCCTTTGTCTCTCAGGTGAGACTCACTCAATATTCATGGCCATTACCACTCCTTCGCATACAGACCCTCGATCACAAAACATGTCTTGAAAATTTTAAATCAATATATTGTTTTCTGTGAATGAGTAAGCAGAATGATTTTCACATAATTTTGAAGTAAATATTCTAGCCTACAAGACTGATTACTCAAAAGTCTTATTCAGGACTATTTAGTGTGGGTTTTAAGGCCTTATTTCAGCTACATTTTTTTCCCCCAAAATGTACTAACCACGCATAATATTTTTTTTCTAAAAAATGCAAACATGTACATCCATCTTGGTCACATATTATTGTAGCACAGTTTGTGCTGAATACAAAAAAATTACATGTTGGTCAATAGTATGTTTTAAGTAGCTGAAAAAAGCACAAATATCAGGGCATGTCAAAACATCTCAAGGGCCCCAAAATGACCTCGGACCCCAGAGGGTTAAAGAATCATGGAGTGGAATAACAGCTAAGAGGTGCCACAAGTTGGTTGACTCCATGCCACACAGATGTGAAGCAGTTTTAAAAAACTGTGGTCATACAACTAAATATTAGTTTAGTGATTCACAGGATTGCTAAATCCTAGAAACAAAAACGTTTGTACAAAATAGTTTTGAGTTTGTACAGTCAAAGGCAGACACTGCTATTTTTTTGAACACACCCCTTTCAACTAATTGCCCAATTGCACAGCCTTAAGAGCGTGCATATCATGAATGCTGGGTCTTGTTTGTTTTCTGAGAATCTACTGCACCTACTGGTAACTTGTTTGCCACGTAGCAATAAAAAATATACTAAAAACCTTGATTATTCTGGTTAGTCACATTGTACTGCTATTATTTTGAACAATACTGTATATTTTATATATATATATATATATATTAGTGGTGGGCATAGATTAATTTTTTTAATCTAGATTAATCTCACTGTAATTTTGGAATTGATCTAGATTAAAATGGCTCATTTGAATTCTGCCAAGTAGATCAGAATAAGTTCACTACTAGTAGTAAACAACTAGCACTCATCAAGAATTTAATATTGATAATAACATTGAAGACATTGTATGATTATTCCTTAAAGATAAGGTTTTAATAGTTTTAGTAGTAGTAGCCTATTACGTTCTGCCCAATGTCTTCAAGTGAAACCAAACTTTTATTTTGACGGGTTGCCGTGAATACCTTTACATTTCTGTGTATATGATATGGGGATAGTTTTTCTCAAATGAAACGCTCGAATGCTCATGAAGTGACTCTCAGAGCAGTTCTGGAAATGTTGTTCATGTATTTATGTCCTCATTTAGTGAGACGACAGACGTTAATATCGCCGCAAGCGTCACGCAGGCTTCTGTATGAGTAAACAAACCCGTGCGTCTGCGCCATACATTAACTCTCTGGGTTCGGCTGTATCGCCGGCGAGACCAACTCTTTTTTTTTAAGATCAGTGCAAAAGACACTAAAAATACTCTGTTGATTTTGGTCACACAAATAAGTGTTATACATCAATCGAAACTGTTAAGTGTCTACTTTTTTTTTGAGTACACTCACAATAACAACACAACTTTGTGCTTTTGGAGAAATAAGAAAATAAACAGGGTGTGCTCTCTGTCTTCTCCATCTCCGCAAACTGTTTTGAGAAACGCGTCACTAAAATGAACGGTAACTCAGGAAATACTCAACGCAGAGACATGGGAGTTATATCTATAGAAAGCCTGAAGTGTCTACTGTGAAATGAAGCAAGTTCTATCGAAAACAAACATTCTGTGATGAAGTAATCCGTATGAAACCAACACGATGTTCAATCTTTCCCGTCTGACTCATTATCTCTAATGAGTTCAGGCCCTCGCGCCGTTCATATGTAAATAGCCACGTGGTGCGTGCACGCAGGCAAACGCCCAAAACAAAGAGCGGAGGTCCTCATCGCGGCTACTGTTACTGTTCACGCTGAGTAAAGAAAGGATTTCCCTCGAAAGAAGAACACAATTTCATTCAGAAGAGGAGATCGATCTGATGAGTAAGTTATGTTTCTTTTTTTGCATTAGTTGCCGTGTTATTGTGTCATAAACTTGAACAGATTTAAACAGTTAGTTGGGTTTTTCCCAAACGACAACATGATGAATGCTACGCGTCTAAGAATGTTTAGACCATGTTTATTATTAATACTCTGTTCACAAATATATTTTAATAGCGTGCTAAACAATAATAATTAGTTTCTCAGATATAAAATATCATTTTTTATAGTACAAAGTACATCCTTTTATTGTACAAAGCATGCTTGAGTCTGTGTCATGAGAGTCATGTCACAGGCTACTATAAAATCATACATACTAGACTATATGACTACAAAATCATAGTTGGGTTTTTCCCAAACTATAATTCCTGACTACAATGTTTGAAATCGTGTAAAACATTTTTAATATGAGGGGCAATTCATTGTATTTAAATTTCTTACGGCACGATGATGTTTTCATGCTCTATATAAAACAATAAAAGTAATATGAGTGTACACTGTAACATGATGAATGCTACGAGTCTAAGTATGTTTAGTACATGTTTATTATTAATAGCCTACTCTGTTCAGAAATAGATTTTAATAACGTGCTAAACAATAATAATTAGTTTCTCAGATATAAGATTTCTTTCTCTTTTTTATGATAGTACAAAGCATGTGTGAGTCGATGGCTACAAAACCTATATATATATATATATATATATATATATATATATATATATATATATATATATATATATACAGATGTTCCTGATATTAACATGCTCACAAATGTTTTTTTTGTTTGTATTTTATTGAATCAGATACCAGCACCAGATGTATCCTGATGTCTCTTCAAACTGTTTTCCTCTGAGAGCGCTGAACCAACATCAGATGTTCAACTACACTGATATTCTATGTTAAAACAAGCTCCTTTTCTACTGATTATGTTTTTTTCTTCTTGAATCCATGGAAAGAAGTAGAAACACTTAAATAAAACACGTAAATATCAGGTATGATTTACTTGTTTCACTTGTTGAACAGAATCTGTTGTCAGTTCTGTAACGTCTGCTTTAAGATCAGTGATGGCTGATTTCACTTTGTTTTTAGAAAACCTTTTAGCCTTTGACATTTGCATATAAATTACTAACCTGGCCTCATCGTTACATTTATATGGGTGCTAAATTGCAGATGGTCTTTGTCACTATCAAAAGAATGCTAAAACAGGTCGCCTCTGGGGTATCTTTATCAATCTTCAAACACATTCCACATAAGGTTGGATGACCCCCGTGCCAGAGACAGACCAGTTGTCTGTCCTCACAATTCCCAATACACATCACACACACACCTAAAGACATTTTCTCTATTTTAGGCCATAACTAAGTAGTTATAAATGTATCTGCTATATGCATGTGTTGTATGTATATTCCCCTGTTATATTAACTTAGTTAAAACCATTTTCTTGTATTAGTTAGACGTTAAATGCCTATATTCCAGTGTATGAGTGTATCTCTTCTTTAATATCATCCGAAGGTTACTTTCTTGGTATCAAAATGATCTCCTCTTTATTTCTCACACAATGACGTACACTATGTGATCGTGAAATGCATCAAACAATTCTTACTATGTTTTGAATTAAAAGCTGCACTAGCGTTCCAAATCAGCAATAAAATGTAAATGGGCCATAAAACGGAGACAAAGGGAGCTTCCCGCTCAAAATGCATGCCTCTGATTGGCCACTCCACCCACAAAATGGGTGCGGCCATGAACCATTAAAAGTTTGGAACCCAGACTAATCATCGCTCAAAAAAAACTCTTCTCCTTGAGACAAAGACACTCCAAAAAACTCTCCTCTTGAGTTTAACCTTCCGGCACTGTTTACCTTCAAGTAACGTTGTGGATTTACTTTGGACTTCTTCAACTTCCTCCTCAAGAAATCATCAAGACCTCGTCTACAGCATCAAGACTCTTATCAGCAACAAACCAATGCAAGTAACCATTTACAACTGATTAGATGCGTGTTAAGTTTGAACCCCGTTAAGGTGAATTGTGGCTCTGATGATTCTCATTGAGGTTGTGTTTAATTGATGTGAAATACTGCCATTTTTTACTCTTCTCTCTCTTTTCCTTACTTTCCTTCATTCTATATATATATGTTTTGCTTAGTGTGTTTGTATGTTAGTTATAGTTTCATTTATTAAATCCCTTATATTCACAATTGATTGTCTCTGTGTTCCGCTCACATTTCAAAGTCACTGAAAGATCGCTCCTTGCTACATGCTAACTACTGCTAGCACTGTAAGTAGGAAGGCTATTATTTCTTGGCCAGAAACGTAATCTTCCTAGAATTGATAAATAATTATATTGTCTGCTCGGTGGACGGACAGATCAAGTAATTGTAATATCGATTCTGCTACAGTTAATTCTAAGATCTAATCTAAATATTTATTATTAATTATAACCAGTTATAATTAATTATAAATAATTCCCTTTTTTGAGCTAATTCGCTACAGTTCACCTCTCTGTGGTTAGAAACACTTAAATAAAACACGTAAATATCAGGTATGATTTACTTGTTTCACTTGTTGAACAGAATCTGTTGTCTGTTCACATCTCTGTGGTTAGATCAGTGTGCACAATAATGTGTCTTTGACCTTCATTATGTATGTTTTGATTATACTGTGTTGTAAATAAAACACAAATAATTAAAAAAAAACCCTTTTTTTCAATGTCCTCACATTCTCTCTTACCTGCCTCACAGTCACAGTCACACTGATGGGCCAATAGGGCCCCATAGGGGAGGGCCCTTTGTCTCTCAGGTGAGACTCACTTAATATTCATGGCCATTACCACTCCTTCGCATATAGACCCTCGATCACAAAACATGTCTTGAAAATTTTAAATCAATATATTGTTTTCTGTGAATGAGTAAGCAGAATTGATTTTCACATAATTTTGAAGTAAATATTCTAGCCTACAAGACTGATTACTCAAAAGTCTTATTCAGGACTATTTAGTGTGGGTTTTAAGGCCTTATTTCAGCTACATTTTTTTTCCCAAAACGTACTAACCACGCATAATATTTTTTTTCTAAAAAATGCAAACATGTACATCCATCTTGGTCACATATTATTGTAGCACAGTTTGTGCTGAATACAAAAAAAATTACATGTTGGTCAATAGTAGCTGAAAAAAGCACAAATATCAGGGCATGTCAAAACATCTCAAGGGCCCCAAAATGACCTCGGACCCCAGAGGGTTAACACAGAGACACACAGAAGTCATATTTAAATAGACGGTTTGCGGCTTAATATTTACAAATAGGAGTGGGAGTGTGCTCACTTGTGTGTGCGCTTACGTTGTGTGTGTGTGTGTGTGTGTGTGTGTGTGTGTGTGTGTGTGTGTGTGTGCGCACGATACAGAGAACTCCGCTGTGCGCGCGATACAGAGAGCGCGACCATGTAACGTAGAGACAGAAATGACTTGCCGATTTCCTTTGAGAAGCTTCTTCAAAATAAATTTTCCCTGAAGCAAACCCGGCGGCTTCATAGCTGCATCCATGTTAGCACGTCACGTTTGATGTGGTAATTTCACAGTAGGCATACATACAGGTTCGAAGACTCGTTCTCGCCCCCTACAGTGCAGTTCTGCTAGGTATACATCCGCGCTAAAATATCAAGGTGAAAGTCATCATAGCTTGCGTAGTATAGACCCAGCTCCCAACCCAACTTTGAGAATAGATTAACGGCGCTATTTTTTTTAATCGCCCGATAACAGTCTCATATATATATATATACACACACACACACACACACACACACACACACACACACACCCATAAAGGGTGTGATTTGTAAACAAACCAGAGGTATATTGAAAAATAGAGATATATTGAATATATCACAAACCACAGTGCTGTAAATATATAGATTATATTTGGCAGCTGTTATAGAAACATTTTTAAAATACATTAGATCTACAATTTTTATAATAGATTAGACTAGATTAGATTGCTTTGATATTTGACCAATACAATAATACAGTGCTACAGTGACACTAATAGGTCTTATTTCTGCCAGGAATAAGACCAAAAAACTAAAATAAAAACAAAAACAAAAAACCTTTGCTTTCTTTCCTGTCTAGCTAGTATTTACTCTGAACAATGCCTGCAACTTTGTATTGCAAGCACTTCCTGTGTCTATTTGCCTCTTTATAATGAATTGCTTATTGTATTCCTCATTTGTAAGCCACTTAGGATATAAGCGTCTGAATGAATGAATAAATGTATATGTATATGTATATATATATATATATATATATATATATATATATATATATACACACACACACACACATATATACATATGAATAAATGTAAATGTGTGTATATATATATATTACTTTGCATACAAAACAGATGACAAAGGTGAACGAACTGACCTTACTGCACCTGTATGCAAGCGTTGCTATAAATCATGTGTTGCCACAGGAGGCAACACATCAAACCTTTTTAAGCATTTGTTGCTTGCTCATCCTGATCTTTTCAGAGAATTAAGAGGTTGACAGGTGAGTGCACCATTCATAAATTCAGATTTAAATTTTAACTTATTTACAACTGATCAACACACATACAGATGTGATACAGTAAGCGCAAATGTGCATGTGAGACATGGTAGAATCAGTGAAGTTTTGGTCACGTTATACATGCACTTGCATTTCATACAATCGAATATTAATTGAATTTGAATAAAGCAAGAGTTTTGCTATATTAATTTTAGTATCAATAATATGAAGGGAATGTCATAATGTGATTTTGAATATTAATTTGTTAAAATAATACTTTACAATAAAGCAACATTTGTTGCATTAATTGCGTTTAATTTATTATGTTGTATTTATTTTTCCATCAAACTCAGTCAAAAATGTAACTTATCTTCCCGGTAGGGTTTTTTTTGTTACATTCTGAGACATATTGTTTGCACTGAAAAGATAAGATTTGAATAGTTTTTCATTGTATTACATCAGTTATATATTTTTTTCTTCTCCAACATCAAAATGTAACCTATGTTCTCTGTAGGTGTTTTGTTACAGTTTGATACAAAAGTATTAAGATATGAATCTGTTTTTTATTATTATTATAATAAAATTGTTTTCAATTCACTTATAACTATATATATATATATATATATATATATATATATATATATATATATATATATATATATATATATATATATATATATGTAGTGAACAACAGTCAAACTGGCATTCCAAGGACCAGTTTATGGCAGGGCCCCTCTCTAACTGCCGGCGTGGAGGAGAGACCTTCTGCATCCACGACCACCTAAGAGAGGACTTCTCATTGGACTACGGGTTGACCCACACCATCACACCCAATCCTAAGGTTTAGGAAATGACTACCATAAAAATTCCTCCAGATCTCTGGATGCAACAGCAGTGGCTGAAACAAAGAAAGGCCACACAGATCTATCCAAATCCATTCATACCCATGTTTGGAGACCTTAAATGGATGCAAACTTCAAGGAATTCACTTCATCCTCAGATGAAGTACAGTTTATGTTGATGGCCATTGACTGTTAACACAACAGTTCACGGAAGTAGGCCTATTAACATATTATGGTATGAATAAGTGATAGTTCAACAGTTTCCTATCATGTTTGGACTCTTTTTGCTCCTTATGATGCTGATAATAGTTTGGAAGAGGTTTGGTAAAGAAATATTGCATGGGTGAAATGTTAAAGACACTGTTTAACTTTGTACTCCAATGTATGCAAATGAGTTCCACACTAGGGAGGGCAACATCATGGCCACCTTGGACACAAGCGGCCAATCACATTCCTGGAACGGAGAGGCGCCAGATTCCAATCTCCTCCTCATCAAAAAGAGATAAATGTACCTTCCCAAAAGACACTCCTTGTTTCTGAGTCTGAGTCCTGTTACCGGGAAGACAGCAACAGGAACACTCCCCGTTTCTGAGTCTTTCATCTAGAGAGACACTAACAGAAACACCAAAGTTTTAAATCTCTGAGACATCCAGAGAGACAGTAGCAGATACGACGTTCTGAGTCTCTGG
This sequence comes from Acrossocheilus wenchowensis, assembly GCA_029620275.1. Taxonomy (NCBI): domain Eukaryota; kingdom Metazoa; phylum Chordata; class Actinopteri; order Cypriniformes; family Cyprinidae; genus Acrossocheilus; species Acrossocheilus wenchowensis. Next base: position 23,856,464 of record CM056151.1, read on the forward strand.
CCTGACGAGGAAAGAGATTTCAAGACAGCTAAGGTTTAACTCAGCCCCTGAGCAAACCTTCCTTATCGGATTTGACTACCCTTCAGTTGCAAAGGACCCAGCAGTGACGGACCCCGTCTGATTCTTGCTGCTCCGAAAGCAGCACAACCCAGTCCGCACAGGACCTCCGCAGTGGCAGACACTGCCTGAAACCCACGGCTCCTCAACGACGCAGCCAGGCTGCAAAGGACCCCGTGAAGACCCATCTGAACCAGCTGCCCGGTCCATGCTCTAAGGACCCTTTGTGGCACAACAGCAGTTCAGCATTCTCCAGGTCAGCACATTGACAGCTACCGGAACGTAACTCTGTGCCCTCCCCACTGCACGCAGTCTGCATCACCAGTGGAAGACGTCTCTACCGCCGGACTGATCACCCGCCTGTGGAACGTAATTATAAACTTACCAAACCTCTTTCCTAAAGACCTTGGCTTAGTTTATACCTGCAGCCTATGTTTCTCTAACCTGTTTAGATAACATTTACTTGTGGTCAGCATTACAAATAATAGCTATATTATTTGTTCAGAGATAAATAAGCAGTTATTTATCATTAATTCCACCAGAGCCATTAAGTGGTTCCCATAAGCAACATTTCCATAGAAATCTATTCCATTGCAACTTTCAGCTCAACAGCATTGCATTCAGCCATTCTGTGTTCATTCCATTTATTTGTTTCTGTGATTCATATTTAGTATCTTCCTTCATTTTTAGTCATCTATTATTCTCTATTAGCAGTGCATATTCACTTATTGGTATCATCACTAGTTGTTGTATTTACTCTTGCATATCTATTGTTAATAAATTTCATTTATCTTATTACAATTGTGTCTTCTTTGTGTTGATGATCCAAGGCTCTACTAGCTAGCTAAACCACCAATCTTTCAAATAATTCAGCTGATCAGCTCCCTCCAATGTGTGCAATTCAAATTATTGAACAGCTTGTGGGAAACACGCCCACATTGCCAAATTACCAGTCTTTGACTGGTGCACTAAACTAAGTGAGGTGGGAACTGGTCATCTGATATACTCATAACCGCACCTTGAGTGACGTGTGACCCAAAAATCACAACGTCTTAGGTGACGTGAGTCCTACACACTACATATCTATCTATCTATCTATCTATCTATCTATCTATCTATATCGGTCTATATATATATATATATATATATATATAGATAGTTCAGTCATGAAACTCTAGATGGTGCAGGGTGACAGGTTGTTAACATAACTGATGATATTCAGAGAGTTAAATGACTTGACACAAGCTGATTGGTTCATGCTGCATATGCAGCCAATGAGCTTACTGCCTTGCATTTATATGGCTGGCTAGCAAACCCTCCACCTTCCCCAGCTCCACCTGCATAGATCTCCTATGGATTATTTTATATGCTATTTGTGCAGCAGCAGTATGTCTTAAATACTCACAGCACCGTATTGCCATATGCACTGGCAGAAGCAAGTTCCTGTACTTGCTTGCAGCAGCAACAGCAGCAGCAATAATCTACAACTACAGCAATAACCAACAGCAGCAGCAATTCAGCAGCAGCAGCGTGGCTGCTATTCCACCAAGAACAAATACATAAACATTGTCATATCCATTACCATGATAAAATCTTTTTAGCTTTAGAGAGTTGTCATGATTGAAATACAGTGGTGTGAAAAAAGTTTTTTATTTATTTATTTTTTGCATATTTTTCATACTTGAATGATTCAGATCCTCAAACAAATTGTAATATTACACAAAGATAACCAGAGTAAATAATGATTGAGATAATGATTTCATTTATTAAGGGAAAAAAGTTGCTCCAAATCTGCCAGGCCCTACGCGGAAAAGTAATTGCCCCCTAAATCTAATAACTGGTTGTGCCACCCTTTGCAGCAACAACTGCAATCAAGCATTCGCGATAACTGACAATATTTTTTTCACATCTCTGTTGAGGAATTTTGGCCCACTCTTCTTTGCAGAATTGTTTCAATTCAGGAGGGTTTTCAAGCATGAATGGACTGTTTAAGGTCATACCACAGCATCTCAATCGGATTTAAGTCCGGACTTTGACTTGGCCACTCCAAAACTTTAATTTTGTTTTTCTTGAATTACTCTGCCATTTTTGATTGTACAGATAAGAGCAATACACCATTCGAATCGGTAAGTGGTCTACTTTTATATGTATACAGTCATCATGACAACTAAACTTTGTGTTTTTGAAGAATATAGAAAACAAACAGGGTGCGTTCTTAGTTTTTACTCTTTCCGCAAACTGCTTTTTGAAACACATCACTAAAATGAACTAACTCAGCAAATACTTCACACAGAGACATGAGAAATATATCTATAGAGAGGTTGATATGTCTACTTTTAAATGAAGTAAGTCTTACCAAAAACAAATATTCCGTGATAAAGTAATCCGTATGAAACCAAGGACATGTCCAGTTTTTCCATCTGCTCTCATTATCTCTAATTAGGTCACGCCCACGCCCACGCCCACGCGCTGCTCGTGCTATTGTTATTACAAATCTCCACGTGAGACACTGCGGCATGTAAACGCCCACATCACCGTAAACAAAGCAGCAACGCATTCATCTCAGATACTTTTCAGTTTTGGAAGAACACGCTGTGAGGAATAAGCCTTGTATTTACCTCAGAAACGCGCTGAGAGGAAAAAGCCTTGTATTTACCCCCAGAAGACGCACTGAGAGGAAAAAGCTTTGTTTATCTCACAAACAGAACGCGAGTGCAGCTGAAGCCAGCGGAGGAGGAGATATTTTATACAAAGTAAGTAATGTTATTGGCATTCGATAATGTGTTGTTGTGACAAAGTTGAACGTATTTACTAGTTGAACTTTTCCCAAATTATAACTCCAGAATAAAATATGTGAAATCGAGCGCAACATTTTGAAATATGATAGGCAACCTTTCATTGCATTTAAATGTTGCACGACCTGAGGATAGTTATATGTTCTATAAACAATGATATAAAAGTAATATCTAAGAAAGTTTAGACCAATCTTTACTGTGAAGTAGCCTACTCTGTTTGCAAATACCTGCTCAAACATATTTATAATGAGCTTAACAATAATAATTTAGTTTCTCAGTTATAAAATGTTTTTTGCATTGTATGATAATACATGCAAAGCATGTGTGCATCTATATTATAAAATCCAGTGGGCAATATTGGTGATTGCTAATATAATAATATAGTTGCTCCTGATATCAACATGCTCACTAATTTATTTATTAATTTTAGTGTGTGTGTGTGTGTGTGTGGGGGGGGGGGGGTGCTTTATTTATTTTGAATAGTAAAAATATGTAGGCCTATATATTATAATAAATATAATGTACTGAATATAATGTATTTTGCTGTACTTTGGATCAAATAAATGCAGGATTGGTGAGCTGAAGACACTTCTTAAAAAAAACATTATAAATCTTACTGTTTAAATAATTTGACTGGTAGTGTATGTATTGTCACCATGTTTGCTTTGTCTTTGTCCGTTCATTGTGTTGCTCACGTCTGTTGTATTTTCTCATGCAGTTTCTGCTCTCCCGTTTTCCTGGGTTCCAGTTTCCTGCCACTGTTTTGGATATTGCACCCACAATGTCTTGACTCTTCTGTTGTTTATTTGTTTGTTTGTTCCTAATAAACTGTTTAACTGCACTCACAAGTGAATCTCAAGTTATTTTATGTGATAGTTACATATTTCTTTTTTCCTCACATTCTTTCTTGTAGCAATTCCCTCTCAGTCACATACCTGACTGAATGGCTCATTATGCAGCTCATTATGCGGATCTTTGTCTTCTCAGGTGTGAGTCACAGCATTATTCAGGATAGTTCACGCCCTCTCGCATAGACCCTTTCTACTCAAAAAGTGACTTAGAAAATTTAAATCAATATGAGTGAGTTAGATTATTTTCAGATCATTTTGAAGCAAAAATTCTAGGCTAAAGTTCTCAAAAGTCTTGTGAACAAATGTTCTGTATGTGTTTTATGGCCTTATTTCAGTTACTTTAAAATTTTAGTTTTTTTCTAACCAAGCATAAACGTTGTTTTCTCAAAAACACTATCACGTACGTACATGCTGCTCACATATTATTGTTGCCCAGTTTGTGCTTAATACAGTGTTTTTAGACTTTAGCTATTAAAATGTTTATAAGCAACTGAAAAAAAGCACAAATGTCAGGGCATGTCAAAACTTCTCCGGGGCCCCAAAACAGCCTCAGACCCCAGAGGGTTAAGCATGCTTTACTTTGTCAGACAGGTCCTATTTTGATTTCTTGATTCAACAGGTCTGGCAGTAATCAGGTCTGGGTGTATCTAGAGAAATTTAACTCAGATTTCTAAAACAATGTGGTTAATCACAGTTCTTTCATGATTTATCAGGAGGGGGCAATTCATTTTTCACGTAGGGCCTGGCAGATTTGGACAGCTTTTTTCCCTTCATAAATGAAATCATCATTTCAAAACTGAATTTTGTATTTACTTGTATTATCTTTGTGTGATATTAAAATTTGTTTGATGATCTGAATCTTTTAAGAGTGACAAATGTGCAAATATAAAAACAAAAAAAACAGGAAGGGGGCAAAAACGTTTTCACGGCACTGTATACATACACAATTAAACACACACCCCAGGTAAATGCAATGCGCCCAGCTTCTTTCTGAACTTTCAAGCTGAAGTTTAATAGGCTTACTGACATCTCAGTGCGAGGGCTAAATTAACGTTTGATGGTTTTTGATAGATTTGGAGGGGACACCTCTTCTTATGTTGAGTCAAGTTCCTTAAGCTATTTAGCTTTAGGTTTCAGGGAGGTATAGGACATAGATACATTTGCACTGGGATGTCCAAATTAATGTACATGTTCCCTAAGTGGGATTTTACATGGATCTCAAAAGGCCTAATATAATTGCTTCATACAGAAGAGTAAGCCAATTAATTTGGTTTGCTTTAAATGTATCTGAAAATTTACTGTTGGTTATTTTCATGATTAATTATTTAATTTATTGAATTGTTGCAACCCTAATTCATTGTTTGTGAATCCAAGAGCAGATGTGGATAGAGCTTCAGAATCTATTTTGCGAGAAACCCTGAGACTGCAGTCTATATCTCCTGATGCGCCTAGCCCTCTGGGTTTTCAATCACTGTCCGCTGCAAATAACTTTTGAGTGATTTTGATCAGTATGTTAAATGCCCAACCAGACAGAACAAGATTTTGGATCGGTGTTATGGGTCTGTTAGAGGGGCATATAAAGCTTTCCCCCTTTCCCCGCTGTGCGGGGCTGACCATAACTGTGTTCAACTCATCCCGAAGTATCGGACTGCCCTGAGACGGTCTAAACCAATTATTAAACGTGTGAAAGACTGGAATGATGACTACATTATGTGCCTACAGGGGTGTTATGTTTAAGGAGTCCTGCACCAATATTGATGAACTTACTGACGTTGTCAGTGGTAATGTCTCTTATTGTGTTGAAAGTGTTATTCCTGAAAAATCTGTGAAGATGTTTCCGAATAGTAAGCCATGGGTGGCTAAATCACTTAAGGTTTTGTTAATAAAAAAGAGACGTGCATTTCAGAATAGTAACCTTCTGGAATTCCATAGGTTAAGAAACATAGTTAAAATTGAAATGAAAGCTACACAGTGTTATACTGGGAAGATTGAGAGGCAGCTAGCAGATAACAATTTAGGCTCTGCCTCGAATAGCATGAAAACTGTCACAGGCATAAAGAACAATAGAAATCCGAAGATGACACTTAAAGGACATACTTGTGATAGCCAGCTTGCACAAGAGTTTAATGAGTTTTATTTTAGGTTTGAAACTCATACGTGGAGGAATGAAATTTTGGAGAGAAAAATTTATTTATGCGATGATGATTTTGCTCCTTTTGATGTATGTGATGTTCAAACACTCTAAAGCTAGGAAAAGCCCTGGTCCTGACAACATATGTGGTCACGTACTTATTTCTTGTGCAGAGCAGCTGGGCTCTATTTTTTATTATATTTTCCAGTTGTCACTCAATCTTCAGAGAGTGCCTAAAATTTGGAAACAGTCTACAGTTATTCCAGTTCCTAAACATAATCATCCACAAGAGTTAAATCTAGGTATTTGGTTGGATGAAAGATTAGCTTTTGATATACATATTGATAAGTTGCTGAAAAAGCTTAGACTAAAATTAGGCTTCTTTTATCGGCTCAAAAACTGTTTCCCTTATAAGGCCCGTAAGAAATTGGTAGAGAGTACATTTTTATCCATAATTGATTATGGTGATCATCTATATATGCACGCAGCTACTTCTTTACTTAGAAAATTAGACTCTGTTTATCATGCAGCATTACATTTTATTACAGGTGCAGAGTCACGGATGCATCACTGTATTCTGTATGAATCTTTGGATTGGTTATTTTTACATCAAAGGAGAAAGTTACATACATACAGTGGGTACAGAAAGTATTCAGACCCCCTTAAATTTTTCACTCTTTGTTATATTGCAGCCATTTGCTAAAATCATTTAAGTTCATTTTTTTCCCCTCATTAATGTACACACAGCACCCCATATTGACAGAAAAACACATAATTGTTGACGTTTTTGCAGATTTATTAAAAAAGAAAAACTGAAATATCACATGGTCCTATGTATTCAGACCCTTTGCTCAGTATTCAGTAGAAGCACCCTTTTGATCTAATACAGCCATGAGTCTTTTTGGGAAAGATGCAACAAGTTTTCACACCTGGATTTGGGGATCCTCTGCCATTCCTCCTTGCAGATCCTCTCCAGTTCTGTCAGGTTGGATGGTAAACGTTGGTGGACAGCCATTTTTAGGTCTCTCCAGAGATGCTCAATTGAGTTTAAGTCAGGGCTCTGGCTGGGCCATTCAAGAACAGTCACGGAGTTGTTGTGAAACCACTCCTTCGTTATTTTAGCTGTGTGCTTAGGGTCATTGTCTTGTTGGAAGGTAAACCTTCGGCCCAGTCTGAGGTACTGAGCACTCTGGAGAAGGTTTTCATCCAGGATATCCCTGTACTTGGCTGCATTCATCTTTCCCTCGATTGCAACCAGTCGTCCTGTCCCTGCAGCTGAAAAACACCCCCACAGCATGATGCTGCCACCACCATGCTTCACTGTTGGGACTGTATTGGACAGGTGATGAGCAGTGCCTGGTTTTCTCCACACATACCGCTTAGAATTAAGACCAAAAAGTTCTATCTTGGTCTCATCAGACCAGAGAATCTTATTTCTCACCATCTTGGAGTCCTTCAGGTATTTTTTTAGCAAACTCCATGCGGGCTTTCATGTGTCTTGCACTGAGGAGAGGCTTCCGTCGGGCCACTCTGCCATAAAGCCCTGACTGGTGGAGGGCTGCAGTGATGGTTGACTTTCTACAACTTTCTCCCATCTCCCGACTGCTTCTCTGGAGCTCAGCCACAGTGATCTTTGGGATCTTCTTTACCTCTCTCACCAAGGCTCTTCTCTTCCGATAGCTCAGTTTGGCCGGACGGCCAGCTCTAGGAAGGGTTCTGGTCATCCCAAACATCTTCCATTTAAGGATTATAGAGGCCACTGTGCTCTTAGGAACCTTAAGTGCAGCAGAAACTTTTTTGTAACCTTGGTCAGATCTGTGCCTTGCCACAATTCTGTCTCTTAGCTCTTCAGGCAGTTCCTTTGACCTCATGATTCTCATTTGCTCTCACATGCACTGTGAGCTGTAAGGTCTTATATAGACAGGTGTGTGGCTTTCCTAATCAAGTCCAATCAGTATAATAAAACACAGCTGGACTCAAATGAAGGTGTAGAACCATCTCAAGGATGATCAGAAGAAATGGACAGCACCTGAGTTAAATATATGAGTGTCACAGCAAAGGGTCTTAATACTTAGGACCATGTGATATTTCAGTTTTTCTTTTTTAATAAATCTGCAAAAATGTCAACAATTCTGTGTTTTTCTGTCAATATGGGGTGCTGTGTGTACATTAATGAGGGAAAAAACAACAACAAATGGCTGCAATATAACAGAGTGAAAAATTTAAGGGGGTCTGAATACTTTCCGTGCCCACTGTATGTATTTATTCATCATAAAGGCTCTCTTAGGTAAATTACCATCTTATATTTCTAATTTGTTAATGTTACATATCAACAGTCGTTGTACTAGATCAGGTTCTTGTATTCGTTTAACAGTTCCAAGGGTATTGTCAAAATTTGGTAAATGTGCTTTCTCTGATTATGCTCCTTGCGCCTGGAATGAATTGCAAAATGTAATTAATCTGGACATTGAGTACTTTTAAATGTCTTTTATATAATGTTTTAAAGGATACTTGTAATTGTTTTTCATGATCAGACTTTATGAATTGTGATTGTGTAATTTGTGGTACTGTCTTTGTGACTCTTTTTGTATGAAACTATATGTGCTGCCGTCTTGACCAGGTCTCACTGGAAGAAGAGATAGTAATATCTAAATGTGACTAACTGGTTAAATAAAGGAAATAAATAAAATATTTCAGGCCAGTTGCTTTGACTTCTTTAGTTATGAAGTGTTTTGAAAGATTCATGAAAAAATAACTCATCACAAAAACAGGGAATCTTCTAGACCCTTTACAGTTTGCATATAGGGCTGGTAGAGGGGTAGAAGATGCCACTGCAAGTTTGCTAAATTTGATTTTTAAACACTTAGAAGACTTAGACTTTTCATGTGCGTTTAATACCATTCAACCCCACATTTTAGTTGACAAGCCTTTAACTTTTGGTCTTGATGTTAATAGAGTTGGGTGGATGTTGGATTTTTTAATAGATAGAACACAGCGAGTAAGGGTGAATGGGCATTTTTCTGAAAAGATCAAATCATCATTGGAGGGGTCTCCTCAGTGATGTGTCCTTTCTCCCCTTCTTTACATTCTTTATTCTGATGATTGTCACAGTCAACATGATAACAGGTTTATCTTAAAATACGCAGATGACTCTGTTATAGTTAGTATTCTTCATTCTGATGAAAATGGTCACGGTCCTGTAATCAATGATTTTGTTCACTGGTGTGATAGAGTGTTCTTGCAACTAAATGTTGCAAAGACAAAGTAAATGCTCATTGATTTTAGACATAAATCCTGTTATTCAGAATACTGTTATTAAGGGACAGGGAATTGAAGTTGTGGAATCTTACAAGTATCTTGGCAGTTTGATTGATAATAAGTTGAAATTTGTAGCCAATGCTGAAATGATTGGTAAGAGAGCACAAAAACGACTATATTGTCTTTGCAATTTGTCAACATTTCATGTGGATAAGACTCTTATGTGCCTTTTCTACAAATCTTACACAGAGTCTATTTTAACATTTTCTATAATACGTTGGTCTAAAAATGCTTTTTCCAGAATAGTAAAGGTTAGCAGTAAAATTTTAAGCACTGAGCAGTGCAGTCTTACTGACCTGTACAATAGACAAGGTGGTGCAGAAAGCCAACTCTATTTTATCAGCCAGTGATCATCCCCTGTACTCTGAGTTTGAGTTTTTACCTTCTGGTTTGAGGCTTAGATTTCCTTTAGTGAAGAGTAATCGATACAAATGCTAATTTATTCCTACTTCAATATTCATGCTAAATGTAGGTAATGGTGATGGTTAGTGGTTAATTGGTTATTTATTTATTTACTTTTATTTATTTATTTTTGTGGGGTGGGTAAGGTTGTAAATTGTATTATTAGGGTTGTGTTATTGCATTGTTTTTGCGCTTATGTTTTGTGTATGTCTTGCTGCAAAACTAATTTGCCCCTTGGGGGACATGAATAAAGTTGAATGAATGAATAAATTAATGAATGAATCACCCTATAGTGCAGAGTCCTGCATGTGTCCTGCTTGCACCTGCAATACTTAAAGGAACACCCGACCCCTTCTCCAACAGCAGCACTAATTTAATTCCGTACCTGACCCGACCCGACCCATTTGACAAAGACTGTGACGTGAACCACACCAACATTAAATCTACATCCGGTAGGCAACAATTATTCATTTTTTTATGTAACACAAACAATCAAATCAACATTAGGCATTCTGAATTGATGCACTGAAGAAAAAAAAGACACGTGCAACATGGTAATTAACAGAAAAAAGACGAGAACATGCATCCATTGTGTAAACACAAAAGTTTTTCCTGCATCATGTTAACAATCTTCCCATATCGACTATTTTGAATGTGCATAAACCACATCATACACACCATGGAGGGCAAACCAACTCCAGGCTAAAAGTAAGCTAATGTTAGTGTAATCTATTAGCTGCATGCCATAAACCCATCTTTTTAGGCAAGATATGGGTGTCATGTCATAAAATATTTTTTATGTCGCCAAATTTGTATTTAACACAAATCACAATTTTTGTTATTAATCGTAACTCTTTCATTTCCAAGGTTATTCAAACAGTGATTAAATTGTTTATGCACAGAGAAAGAGATCAAAGAACATTTGGGTCATTCCGTGTCAAATCAACCAAATTTCAGAAATTTCCCCGGCTCACATTTCTGATTTTGCTAATATTTTTTCTGAAGAAAGATAAACATGTATAGTGATGATAGCCCAAATATTAAATGTCACGGATTAATATTTACTAAGTAATCCACTATTTTGTAGAGGGAGGTCAAAATGGCAATTTTCACCTGAGATTCAGAGCCAAATTGGAGGAGGTTAAAACTGACTTTAGAAAGATGGCAGCATCATAATGTTATTTTTACAAAGAGATTGGCAGGTCTGATAGTAAAATATGTTGACTTGAAGATATCTTATTGTCCTTTTAGATATTGGGTCTTAACAAACTTTCCTTCTGGCATCTTCATTTTTAAGGCCCTATATGGTTCAGTTCTAGAGATGTTGGAATTTCAATATGGCTCCAAGAGTAAATTGTTGAAATGTACATATTTTCAGTGGTCAAAAACCAAATGTGGGTGAATTTGCCAAAATATGATACTTCTTTTCTTTTAAAGAGGAATGTCTGAATAACAAATAATGTTGAAACTAGAGATGTATCTCATTTAGTTCTGTCACAACAACGGCATTGAACATACCTGTCTGAGTGCCATAAATATTCTTTTTCTAATATTTGCATGCCTATAACTCAATAAATATTAAAGATATTGCAATATGATTTGAGATTCTAGTTCTTAATAAACTTTTCTTTTGGAATATTCATTTTCAAGGCCCTACATTGTTCAATCCCAAAGATATGGGACCTCAATGAGGCTCCATTTTCAGATCGTTGAATGTTACATTTCAGCGCTTGAAAACCAAATGTTGGTCACTTTGTATACAGCTGATACTTAGTGTATTTAAAGCAGAATGTCTGAAGAATAAGTAATGTTTAAACTAGGAATGTATCTTGCTTCCCTCTATCAAAACAATATGCACAGAGCATACCTGTTGGAGTGCTAAAAATGCACTGAAATTGTCAAGTTGAGGGACATTATCTTTCTCTCAGTGGTCTATTCATAATATTCTATATTTGAATCAGTTTCAGGGACATTTGGAAGAAGGAATTTTGTTCTATTTAACAGCTTCTGAAGCTACCAAGAGTTCAAACACACAATATTAATTTGTTACATTTATATACACCAGAACGCCCACCACACACCAGCTTATTGGTAGAGAGGAGACAGAGTAATGAAGCCAATCAGTGTATGGGATGATTAGGCCATGATGGTCAAAGTCCAATATTGCAACACGTTTGAATCAAATCCCACACCTCATAGGGAAAAGTGGTTGCTTTTACCACACATTGCATTCACATCAATAAACCAAGATTTGCTTAACCTGGATTAATTATTAGAATTTCTTTTTATTTTTTATTGTAATATAATGTAAGCATAGTCATAGTGCTAAAGGGCATATTTCACATAATCACTGATAATACCTCAAACATTTAGTCTCTCACATTTCAGATAATTAACACTGGGTAATTCTAAAGCCTAGGCAAATGGGATCCCGGGAAATCTTATTTTATATTTCACGCTGTTCATACTTTACCTATTAACAATTAATCTTGATCATTCATAATATGATGTGTCACACTGTACATTCCTAAACCCTGGGTTACTGTTATTATTTGAATTGTCAGCAGTGATGGCTAGATAAAGACAAAACCACATTTGGTGTGAAAATGGGTAGGATACAACAATTTGGACATGGAGCTAGAGGTCTGCACGGGACTGTTTTTTAGTCCCGCTCTCACGATTTCTTCATTCTTCATTCTAAATTCGTTTAACATCTTGCTGATAACACATTAGCCTAGGAAAAGTGTCTCAGAGAAAAATAAATAAATAAATAGCCTTTAAAATTATAGGCTAAGCAAAATATAAACAAAACCGAGTTGAATTCTTCAAGGTCAGCGCATCCACACTTTGCTCCATCCTTATTCTGCTCTGTCACTCATCGACAACCTGCCTGTTCTGTCTGAGGGCCATATATTCATCACTGGTACAGCCTGCTCTGAGGACCGTTATGCATGCTGCGCACAGACCTCGCAAATAAAACGTGTGATGCAGAAAGCACTGGTTCATGCGTGCAGTGCAATAATTTTGAGTTACAGGCACACAAATTTTGGAAAAAGAATATTCATGACACTCGGTTATGTCCTACACTGCAAAAAATGCTTTTCTTACTTAGATTTTTAGTCTTGTTTCCAGCCAAAATATCTAAAAATTCTTAAATCAAGAAGGATTTTCTAGACAAGTAAAAATTATCGTTTTGTTTTCAGAAAAAAAACATGTCAAAATTAAATGAGTTTTTGCTTGAAACAAGCACAATAATCTGCCAATGGGGTAAGAAAAATAATCTTGTTTTCTGTTTGATATAAGATTATTTTTCTTACCCCATTGGCAGATTATTTTGCAGGTAATTGTATCTTTTTTACTGTCTTTAGACTATGTTGTAAACACAAATAAGCACGGGAATGTTTGAAAGCAGCTGCCTATCAGAGATATTGAACAGAGTTTAAAGAGTCTTGGCTATTGGACCTACAGTCCGCCCATGCCTATTTAATCTCCGACCACTGCAAATGACAACGCAAATAATATTCCACCCGAACCAATAAGTGGTTCAGAGACACCGGCGCAACTGTGATAGAAATGTAGGGACTCCTAAAATATACCTTGTTTAATATGCTTTGTGTCAGAAATAATACAAAGTATTAAAATATATTTTATTTTTATTTATTTCGAAATATGATGCAACAACTACATGCTTGTTTATATCCAATGAGAAAGCGTGTTCAATACAGGTGTACTATTGCAAGCCAGTGACTGTTGAGCTTGAGGTTGCGTCATAACGTGAATCACGTAATGAGAAAAAAGGGAGGAGGAGCATCGCACATGGCGAGCAGAGGCTGCATGTGAATTCAGGGTGCGTGCAAATCTGAGTCGTTGTCAGTTTGGAGACCGTGTATATTCTTAGTAATATAAGGCCCAAACTGAAAGGGAACAACCCTTGTTTATTTTTGATTTGTTTGCTTAAAGTATTTTTCTTTTCCCTGTTGTTTATCCGCGATCGTCTGAGTCACCCCGTGTGTGCTGACAGCTAGAGACATTCGGCCTAGCAGCTATAGATATTCGCCTTCGTGAAAAGTGACTGCATCGAAGAAGTTCGTGTGACGAGTACTGAATTCGTTCGGGACTGGACTCATCCTGTTTCTTCAAGGGACTTCGCTGGACTGGACTCGTTGTGTGCCTTGGACTGTTTGAGACTAGAAGCAGTGAGGTTGAGCCGTGAGTGATTTCAATATTACCTCACTATCGTCGGAAGGACGTAAGTTGGTTCATTTTCGTGACTCCTTGACTGTGAGCGAGTACTTTGAATTCATCATCTGATCAATGTGCACCAACGAACTGGGCCCCAACGATAACGATCGATCATACATTTGAACTATTTGACTGACTTACATATATTTGAACTGATCGTAAGATATGTAATTAATGTACAGTACTGAAAGACAGTGTATGGTGTGAATTGCTAGTTTTCTCAAGTGTATAACTGATCTTGAAAGAGATATTGTTTTTTTTATTATTGTATTACGTGGTTCTGGAGGCAACTGAGTGTTTTGCCGGAATAGGGTTCTAAATTGACATTATCTCTCTCAATTGAGTTATAGTATTCTAAAATAGGAACAAAGCTAAGGTTAAGAAGGAGTGTAATAAGTGTGAAAGAACAAGAACCGTTCTGAGGGAAAAAAGAGGTTTATATCTTATTTAAAAGAAAAGAAGCAACTTGCATATCATCAGTGATAATTGTTTACCTGTTTTCTTTCAAAAGAAGGTTATTGATTTCTTCATTTAATGTTTTCTTTAAGAAAAAAGGGAGTTATTACATTAATGTAAAACAAAAATAAATCTTTGTTATTCTTTTTCTCTTTAACATTTGTATTTTGGTATTTTATTGAGTCTGGCAAGTTAATTCATTTACAAAGTTACTGAATTCCCATGAATTGCAAATAAGAATTGTTTAATTTATCTTTAGTAAAGGGATTGGGTAAAATTGGTACAGGAGAAAATATATTTTTTTTTTGTAAACACTAAAAGAAAAATACCGGCCTAATTCACCATCTAACTGCCGGGGATCCAGGATTTGTGTTAGAGAACTACTTAAATTAACCCCTAGGGTTAAGAAAAGGGTTACAGAAATAATACTGGGGATTTGTACCAGTTTTTCACCCAGCCTTAGGTACAAAATTAAGGTTTGAAAATAATTGGAATACCAAAACCTTTTAATTAAAAAGATTAGTCCACATAATTTTGTTAATTTATACGTCCACCTCGTCTCAAAAGGATGTATTCACAACTCATGTTGTATGATTCCACCACCTGTTAGCAGCTATCAAGGAAACTTAAAATATGTTTGTGAATGTTTATGTTTATGTAAATACCTCTTCCTCTTCCTCTTCTGCTTGTACCTCTGGAGCCACGCCCCCTTCCACGGATTGTAGGAGCAGAAGTGCACTCTTCATCTGACTCCCCAGCAATGTCAGCTGGCTCATCTGATAAGTTCAGGTCATCATCTCTAACAGAATCACTGCGGTCCCTATGAGCTTTTGCACGAATTATAGCCTGAAACAGAATGACTGTAGCTAGGTTAATTTACATAGGAATGTCAGTGAATTATGAATGTGAAAAGTTAATGTGTACTGTATAGTGAGCAAAAAAAATAAAAATAAAAAGAGACCTCTTGCACTTCCTCATCCTCTTCTGCTGTGTTTCTCTTTGAGTCTCGAAATTGTCGAATCTAAAGACACATGCAAGTAAAGGTGAGACCCTGTAATATTGTCTGAGCCATGATTTATTGATTGAGATGTACAAACAACAGTAGCTTCCAAACCAGTCCACTGTTCCAAAATCAGCCTTACATAACCTACTTTAAAAGAAGTCCCATAATACATTTTAATGTATTCAATATACAGGTGCTGGTCATATAATTAGAATATCATCAAAAAGTTAATTTATTTCACTAATTCAATTAAAAAAGTGAAACTTGTATATTATATTCATTCATTACACACAGACTGATATATTTCAAATGTTTATTTCTTTTAATTTTGATGATTAGAGCTTACAGCTCATGAAAGTCAAAAATCAGTATCTCAAAATATTAGAATATTACTTAAGACCAATGCAAAGAAAGGATTTTTAGAAATCTTGGCCAACTGAAAAGTATGAAAATGAAAAGTATGAGCATGTACAGCACTCAATACTTAGTTGGGGCTCCTTTTGCCTGAATTACTGCAGCAATACAGCGTGGCATGGAGTCGATCAGTCTGTGGCACTGCTCAGGTGTTATGAGAGCCCAGGTTGCTCTGATAGTGGCCTTCAGCTCTTCTGCATTGTTGGGTCTGGTGTCTCTCATCTTCCTCTTGACAATACCCCATAGATTCTCTATGGGGTTCAGGTCAGGCGAGTTTGCTGGCCAATCAAGCACAGTAACACTATAGTCATTGAACCAGCTTTTGGTACCTTTGGCAGTGTGGGCAGGTGCCAAGTTCTGCTGGAAAATGAAATCAGCATCTCCATAAAGCTTGTCAACAGAAGGAAGCATGAAGTGCTCTAAATTTCCTGGTAGATGGCTGCGTTGACTGTGGACATCAGAAAACACAGTGGACCAACACCAGCAGATGACATGGCAGCCCAAATCATCACAGACTGTGGAAACTTCACACTGGACTTCAAGCAACATGGATTCTGTGCCTCTCCACTCTTCCTTCAGACTCCGGGACCTTGATTTCCAAATGAAATGTAAAATTTACTTTAATCTGAAAAGAGGACTTTGGACCACTGAGCAACAGTCCAGTTCTTTTTCTCCACAGCCCAGGTAAGATGCTTCTGACATTGTCTCTGGTTCAGAAGTGGCATGGTAGCCCTTTTCCTGAAGACGTCTGAGCGTGGTGACTCTTGATTCACTGACTCCAGCTTCAGTTCTCTCCTTGTGAAGCTCTCACAAGTGTTTGAATCAGCTTTGCTTGATTGTATTCTCAAGCTTGTGGTCATCCCTGTTGCTTGTGCACCTTTTCCTACCCAAATTCTTCCTTCCAGTCAACTTTGCATTTAATATGCTTTGATACAGCACTCTGTAAACAGCCACACCTTTCAGTAATGACCTTCTGTGACTTACCCTCTTTGTGGAGGGTGTCAATGTTCGTCTTCTGGATCATTGCCAAGTCAGCAGTCTTCCCCATTATTGTGGTTTCAAAGAACAAGATACCCAGAATTTATACTGTAGGGATGGTCATTTATTCAAACTCAAATGTAAATATTCTAATATTTTGAGATACTGATTTTTGACTTTCATGAGCTGTAAGCTCTAATCATCAAAATGAAAAGAAATAAACATTTGAAATATATCAGTCTGTGTAATGAATGAATATAATATACAAGTTTCACTTTTTGAATGGAATTAGTGAAATAAATCAACTTTTTGATGATATTCTAATTATATGACCAGCACCTGTATTATTTTCTTTAAGAGCATTATGTTTTTTCTAGAGCTAAAGTTTTAACTCTTTCCCCACCAAAGACGGAACTTTCCGGTTTTCCATGTTTTCACTGTTATGGTACGCTGTTATGGGGCGATTGCAAATCTAGAAAAACTACAAAAACACAGTCGTGGAAGACGCAGAAACAAGTGATCTCGTTTGAATCGTTATTTCTCCACTCAGTCATGTGAAATATTTGTTGCCTCTTATGCTGACCCACTATTGCCTGAATTGTCTTCTATGCAGGATGTGAACAAACTTTTAATTGTTTTAATCAAAAATTAAACAATTATCTTATCTTGTACTCATGCCATCCCAAATGTATATGACCTTTTTCTTCAGATGAACAAGATTTTTAGTCTATATAATGCAAGTGTACAGGACCGCTTCAAAAACCACACAAAGTGAACACGACGGTCATTTTTAAAATATTATTTGTATATATATTTTTTTTTACTTCCACACACCTGTAAGTGATTGGTTTATCAACAGGCGTTGTATGGGTCATCTTCACTTTGTCTAGTTTTTAAAGCATCATCTTTGGACGTCCTGTACACTTGGCATTACATGCAGAGGGATATTTTTTCTAAAAATCTTAGTTTGTTTTCATCTGAAGAAAGAATGTCATATAAAGTATCTCACAGAAGTGAGTACACCTCTCACATTTTTGTAAATATTTTATTATATCTTTTCATGTGACAACACTGAAGAAATGGCACTTTGCTACAATGTAAAATAGTGAGTGTACAGCTTGTATAACAGTGTAAATTGGATGTCCCCTCAAAATAACTCAGCACACAGCCATTAATGTCTAAACTGCTGGCCACAAAAGTGAGTACACCCCTAAGTGAAAGTGTCCAAATTGGGCCCAATTAGCCATTTTCTCTACTCGGTGTCATGTGACTCGTTAGTGTTACAAGGTCTCAGGTGTGAATGGGGAGCAGGTGTGTTAAATTTGGTGTTATCACTCTCACTCTCTCTTACTGGTCACTGGAAGTTCACCTTGGCACCTCATGGCAAAGAACTCTCTGAGGATCTGAAAAAAAGAATTGTTGCTCTACATAAAGATGGCGTAGGCTATAAGAAGATTGCCAAGACCCTGAAACTGAGCTGCAGCACGGTGGCCAAGACCATACAGCGTTTTAACAGGACAGGTTCCACTCAGAACAGGCCTCACCATGGTCGACCAAAGAAGTTGAGTGCACGTGTTCAGCATCACATCCAGAGGTTGTGTCTGGGAAATAGACGTATGGGTGCTGCCAGCATTGCTGCAGAGGTTGAAGGGGTGGGGGGTCAGCCTGTCAGTGCTCAGAGCATACGCCGCACACTGCATCAAATTGGTCTGCATGGCTGTCGTCCCAGAAGGAAGTCCTCTTCTAAAGATGATGCACAAGAAAGCCCGCAAACAGTTTGCTGAAGACTGAACCATGTCCTGTGGTCTGATGAGACCAAGATAAACTTATTTGGTTCAGATGGTGTCAAGCGTGTGTGGTGGCAACCAGTTGAGGAGTACAAAGACAAGTGTGTCTTGCCTACAGTCAAGAATGGTGGTGGGAGTGGTCTGGGGCTGCATGAGTGCTTCCGGCACTGGGGAGCTACAGTTCATTGAGGGAACCATGAATGCCAACATGTACTGTGACATACTGAAGCAGAGCATTATCCCCTCCCTTCGGAGACTGGACCGCAGGGCAGTATTCCAACATGATAACGACCCCAAACACACCTCCAAGACGACCACTGCCTTGCTAAAGAAGCTGTGGGTAAAGGTGATGGACTGGCCAAGCATGTCTCGAGACCTAAACCCTATTGAGCATCTGTGGGGCATCCTCAAACGGAAGGTAGAGGAGCGCAAGGTCTCTAACATCCACCAGCTCTGTGATGTTGTCATGGAGGAGTGGAAGAGGACTCCAGTGGCAACCTGTGAAGCTCTGGTGAACTCCATGCCCAAGAGGGTTAAGGCAGTGCTGGAAAATAATGGTGGCCACACAAAATATTGACATTTTGGGCCCAATTTGGACATTTTCACTTAGGGGTGTACTCACTTTTGTGGCCAGCGGTTTAGATATTAATGGCTGTGTGTCAAGTTATTTTGAGGGGACAGCAAATTTACACTGTTATACAAGCTGTACACTCACTACATTAGATTGTAGGAAATTGTCATTTTTTCCAGTGTTGTCACATGAAAAGATATAATAAAATATTTACAAAAATGTGAGGGGTGTACTCACTTGTGAGATACTGTACATATGGGATGCCATGAGGGTGTAAAGGATGGAGTATCCCTTCAATGGCTGTAGTTTTAGTGCTCAACTGGCCTGCGTTTAATTGTTGTTGTATGCACTAGATAGATGTGTTTCACCTGCAGCCATTGAGTTTTCCCTATAACCAAACATTTGCATGTCTGCCTGACAAAAGATTTAATGCAGTTTATTTTTTAGCAATTTCACTTTGCATCGAAAAGACGATTCAATAGGATGAAACAAGAATCTCCGTTCTTTTTCTTTCTTTTAGCTAGGTTACTTCTACTTTTTTAATACTTGAGTACAATTTACACCCTGAAAATGGTAACATAAAAATGTTGTTTCTTGAACGAGTAAGATCATCACAGGAAATCACAATTAAGTAAGCTCATTGTGAAAGCAAAGAATACCATTGTACTTTATTATTTATAATTATTTTAATGTCTTATTTAATTAATATTTCTCACTAGTTCTTCCTTAAATGCTCCTCCATTTACCTCTTCATCAATCTTCTCCTCTGTGGCTTCCACCCGTCGTTCTCGGAGGTAGCGTTGGGTTTTCTCCAGCTGGTATTTTATGAGTTCTTCTATAGCATCTTTCTCCTCCTTATCCACAAACTCCTGCACTGCCTTTCCCATGCCTTGCTCCGTCAACAGAGACAACTGCACATTCTACACATAAACACATACAGAAACAGTTAACTTTAAATTATGTAAAAACCATGTAAAAACAATTAATTAATTAATTCAGGGTAAGCCTGCACCTTATGGACAGACTTCCGTAAAATAAAATATCATAAAATAAAAGGAAACAAAACAAAATACAACAAATTTACACAAGATGTTTTAAATTAAAATGTGATAAAAATTCGTTTTTGAGTCTTTTAGAGACCTTACCAATTAAAATCACATTTACTTGAATTAGAAGCAGAGCAGTCCAGTAAGATGTGATTAATCGGAGAGAAAATTATAACTTTGCAAACATCTGCTAAAGTATCAGAAAAAAACAAACAAACAAACAAACAGCACAATATAAACCCCCCAAATAATTAATTCCAATTATTATCTGCTATAGGAGTGGAAGAACAGTCTAAACTTGAGAAATCTTGAGTAGTTTTGGCAGTATGGCAATATTTTATTTGAATTCAACCTCTAACAAACATAAAAAGAAACAAACAATTCACATGTAATAGTTGCATCATAAATGGAGAATCTATTTTACCAATTTTAGCATGATGGCATGTTCATAATAGAATGTTTCATAAAAGAAGTCTGAATAATGCTTACAGTTTTACTTTATACTCCAGTTAAAAGTTAATAAGTAACTTCTGCTATATAATTACTTTTGAAAAACAACAATATAAAGTTAAAGTTAATCGATATTTGCAAGGTTTACAATAGGATTCGACTGTAATAAACACGAGCATCCCCCTAGCTGAACAGTTACCATTAAGGGCTTTCATAATCATGTTTAACAGCAGAATTCTTCTACAATGAGTAAACTGAAACAAGCTAACAAGCAAGTGGACTTTTTAACACCCACCCACTTCCATGGAGCACTGTGAATAATGTCTCCATTCACTCTCAAACTATTTAAATACGTGTACATACAAATTTTGCATATCTTTATAAACAATCAACATCTTTAAATCAAACACCTTTTAATCCAAAGTCCTTTAGTGCTTTTTCATTTGATTAAATCAATGCTTCATGGGATGTAGTTCTTTAACTCTTAAATGCTAATAAGAACACAGTCTGGTACACTTGCCATTTTGTCCAATTTTCAAATACTCTTTTGCTTCACATCAAAGTTTGTAATGTTTGAGTTTTCACCTCTGGTTAGTTTGGTTCAACTCTTTAACAAAGACTTTTTTTTTTCTAAATCCCACTGGAAAAAATGCTTACAGAACCAAAGGCTTCTGAAAAAGTGCATTTATATACTGTAATGTCAAACTTCTAAGCATTAAATGATACCTTTTTTACAATTTTGTAATTATTTTATTTTTTGTGGGATGTGCTCTGAGCTTAACGGATTAACCAACAAGATCTTGCAAATAATAAAAAAAACTACTCGTTTTTTTTTTTTTCAACAAAAGTAACAAGAACCTTTCAAAAGAGACCTACTTATGCATAATTCTGTCGAAGGTTTGAAAAGGACTGAGTGGAATGTTGACTGATGACTGATCTGTATCCTCTACACACAGACGAACTACATTTACATTTAGTCATTCAGCAGACGCTTTTATCCAAAGCGACTTACAAATGAGGACAATAGAATCAATCAAAACCAACAAAGGAGCAACAACATGCAAGAGCTATGACAAGTCTCGGTTAGCCTAACACAGTACACATAGCATAGAATATAGAAAAAAGAAACCTAGTTTTTTGTTTTATTTATTTATTTATTTTTTTAAAGAAACAAGTAGATAGAATAGAAAAAAAGAAAGCTAGTGTTAGTTTTTCAAGAAAAGCTAGCAGTTAGAAAATAAATATGCAAATGACAGAGGGTCAAGTGTAAGGGTCGACCGATTATCGGCCTGGCCGATATTAAGCATTTTTATGATTATCGGTATCGGTCATTTTCAGAACCGATGTGCCGATAAAATTATTTAATTTTGAAACGCGCTATTTGGCCCTGATGCAGCTTGTCAGAACTCACCACTCTGTGGCCTAGAGCAGTCTCCACCCACCGCGCATCTGATTTGTTGGGAGTCACGACTCAATGTGGAAGACCAATCAATGTGGAAGACTAAGGCACACTCACACTGAAAGCGCTTGCTACAGTTTCAGTGATCATCACGCATCAGTTGTCTCTCAAAGGCAGTAGCAGACGTTGCTCAAGTTGCAATAAATCACAATCCACTACACTGAAGTAGCAAAACACCTCAATATTATCTATTTATGGTTTCCACGATGGGGAAAATGCAGACAGAATCGCGGAATCCAGTCATATAAAGGGAATTTACTGTATAATGCGGAGTCACGGAGTTTGTCAAAGTTTGGATGAATTAATCAAAAGTAGGTCAGTACACTTAAATCGACTCTCGCTAGTATCTGTAAATATTAAGCTGCAAAAAGACTTATTTAAATATGAATTCTGCATGTTCTGCGTGTCTCTGAATATGTGAACATGCTCGCTGTGTTTTCAGCATCTGCCGTCTCACTTAATGAGGACATAAATACATGAACAACATCCCCAGAACTGCTCTGAGAGTTGCTTCATGAGCATTTGACCGTTTCATTTGAGTAAAACGATCGTCATATCATATACATAGGCTATACAGAAACTTAAGAAACTTTTAAAATTTTTGTTTAAAAGAATAAATCACACAAGACGCTATTTCTTCCATGTTTTAATTTTAATGGTAAACCCATTTGTTTGCCAAAAAATTGAGTTTGATTAAAAGATTTGTAAATTAAAACTAATCGAAATTACTGTCACATAGGCCAAGATTAAGATACTGTCACACAGGCCAAGATTAGGACGACATAAATTGTGACATTTCAACAGGCTATTGAATCAAGTGTGCCTATAACAGGCTATTAGTGTTATAGTTTAATAAAAACAGTTGCAGTCTTTTTCACAACTTCTACAATGGAGCTATGAAGACAGTTAAATTATTTACACTTATTATATTATAATTATGAGAGGTTATGCTATTACACATACATTTCTAAAATGTAAATTATTGAAGCCAAATACCCCAAGCTGTTTAGCTGTAGTACAGTATTCGTAGGCTTAATCATGAAGCATGCAGTAGATGGATGTATGGAGGATGACAAGAGTAAGAAGTGCAGTCAACACCAGGGAAGGCAATTTTTGTCAGAGCCCTTGTTATTCTTAACTTTGACATTAATTTTCATTTTTACATCAGACATAATATATCGGTTAAAAATATTGGTCATCGGTCCACCTGGTCTGTAATAATTGGTATCGGCCCTGAAAAACACATATCGGTCGACCCCTAGTCAAGTGTGTGTATTTTTTTTTTTTAATAAAAAGAAGACAGATAGACAGAAGAATTAGAATAGAGAGTGCTAGAGTTAGAGGGTCAAATAAAGATGGAAGAGATGTGTTTTTAGCCGTTTCTTGAAGATGGCTAAGGATTCAGCTGCTCGAATTGAGTTGGGCAGGTCATTCCACCAGGTGGGAACAGTTAAAGGGGTCATAAATGCCCATTTTCCACAAGTTGATATTATTCTTTAGGGTCTTAATGAAAAGTCTGTAACATAGTTTGTTTAAAATATCTCACTGGTGGTGTAAAAAACTACGACGGCCTTTTAGTGCCTCGTTAAAAAATAAAAAAAAAATATAAGATTACGAGATTAAAGTCGGAATATTTTGAGAATAAAGTCGAAACTACGAGAATAAAGTCGAAACACTACGAGAATAAAGTCGAAACACTACGAGAATAAAGTCGAAACTACGGGAATAAAGTCGAAATTTTACGAGAATAAAGTAGAAACACTACGAGAATAAAGTCGAAATATTTCGAGAATAAAGTCGAAACACTATGAGAATAAAGTCGAAATATTTAGAGAATAAAGTCAAAACACTACGAGAATAAAGTCGAAACTACGAGAATAAAGTCGAAATTTTACGAGAATAAAGTCGAAACACTACGAGAATAAAGTCGAAACACTACGAGAATAAAGTCTAAATATTTCGAGAATAAAGTCGAAACACTACGAGAATAAAGTCTAAATATTTCGAGAATAAAGTCGAAACACTACGAGAATAAAGTCTAAATATTTCGAGAATAAAGTCTAAATATTTTGAGAATAAAGTCGAAACACTACGAGAATAAAGTCTAAATATTTCGAGAATAAAGTCAAAACACTACGAGAATAAAGTTTAAATATTTCGAGAATAAAGTCGAAACACTACGAGAATAAAGTCTAAATATTTCGAGAATAAAGTCGAAACACTACGAGAATAAAGTCTAAATATTTCGAGAATAAAGTCGAAACACTACGAGAATAAAGTCTAAATATTTCGAGAATAAAGTCAAAACACTACTAGAATAAAGTCTAAATATTTCGAGAATAAAGTCGAAACACTACGAGAATAAAGTCTAAATATTTCGAGAATAAAGTCAAAACACTACGAGAATAAAGTCTAAATATTTCGAGAATAAAGTCGAAACACTACGAGAATAAAGTCTAAATATTTCGAGAATAAAGTCGAAACACTACGAGAATAAAGTCTAAATATTTCGAGAATAAAGTCAAAACACTACGAGAATAAAATCGAAATTTTATGAGAATAAAGTAGAAATGTTTCGAAAATAAAGTCGAAATACTATGAGAATAAAGATTATATATTTATAATATTTTGATATAGGCTATTCTAGCCTTTTGCCCAGAATTGGAGCACGGGGAGATATTCCAAATCTCAGTTTTCAAAATCTGTCAGTTTTATAGCGAAATACAAACAATATGTAGGCTATTGCAATAATGTGTTTGTCAAGCGGCATATGAGTCAATCTTCTTTCCGATTACAATAACGAACGACGAGACATTATTTTCATTATAAATTAGGCTAAACTGTTTTTTTTTCATGCCTTAT
Organism: Acrossocheilus wenchowensis; assembly: GCA_029620275.1. Classification (NCBI taxonomy): domain Eukaryota; kingdom Metazoa; phylum Chordata; class Actinopteri; order Cypriniformes; family Cyprinidae; genus Acrossocheilus; species Acrossocheilus wenchowensis. The sequence goes on from CM056151.1 coordinate 23,881,286, forward strand.
GATGTTCCTTCAATTTATATCTTGCTATAAGCTTGAAATAAAGAGCAAAAACACATTTATAATTTGTATTTCGTTATAAAACTGGCAGAATTTGAAAGCTGAGCTGTGTGTAAAAGCAACAAAGCACAAAATACTGGTTGGGTGGCGCGCTACAAATAGCCTAATGAATGGACGTTAAAAATTATTTCCTCATTTACAGTATACCATGAATAAAACAGTTTGTGAATAATCACTTAACATTTACAGCAGAAAAGACAACAATATAGAGTATGTTAACAAATTTGAGTCCACTTCAACCTTTATAACGTTTTATTGCTGTTTAATTAAACAGGCTATGTGAGGAATGAATGTTTGGACACAGACGTTTTTGCGGAGTAGGTGGTGGAATTGTCAAAATAATTTAATGAATTTATTCACATAAATACAGCGATCTGTCACGCCACATTAAAGAGCTTGAAAATCACATTATTGTAAGACACACAATTTGTGTTTCGTTATAAAACTGATTTTGAAAGCTGAGACTTTGTTTTATATTAAAAGCACTAAAAGCTTAATTGCTATTGGGCGGCTGGTGCACTACAAATAACGAATGAAATGGAAGACATGAAATATTATTTCCAAGCATACTGTCCCCGTGAGTATGACACATGGTATGATTTCTGCTAATAATCCCACATATATTTGTAGTGTATTAAAAAAGGGTTAAATAAGAGAGCTACAGCGCCCCCCAAAGGAATGTCGATTGAGTGTGTGAGCTGATGAACAGTTGTTCCTGTTCAGTCTGTTAATAAATATCATATTCTTGATATTAAGCTGTTTCCGCGAGTCCTTAAAATTGACATCTCAGTAAGATGATGCGGCCGCTCGGACGCAACAATATTCAGATCAATTCCAGTGGCCTGGCAACTTCTCCCAGTGCTCTCAACGCGGGCTATTTGCATGCGCAATATAGGCTATATTCTCAAAATATTATAACTTTAATTTCTACGATTTAAATTCTCGAAACATTTCGACTTTATTCTCGAAACATTTCGACTTTATTCTCGAAACATTTCGACTTTATTCTCGAAACATTTCGACTTTATTCTCGAAACATTTCGACTTTATTCTCGAAACATTTCGACTTTATTCTCGAAACATTTCGACTTTATTCTCGAAACATTTCGACTTTATTCTCGAAACATTTCGACTTTATTCTCGAAACATTTCGACTTTATTCTCGTAAAATTTCGACTTTATTCTCGAAAAATTTCAACTTTATTCTCGTAAAATTTCGACTTTATTCTCGTAATTTCGACTTTATTCTCGAAATATTACGACTTTAATCTCGTAATCTTAGATTTTTTTTTTTTTACGAGGCACTAAAACGCCGTCGTAAAAAAAACACCTATTTTTACCCTGTCAAAAACAGCTCTTTTCAGAGCAAGCAGTGTTGTGTCATGCTCCTTTAAATGTTAATGAGCTCTACTGACCCCGTCCCTCCCTTCCGAGCCGCTCTCTGAGGGACTGTTTAAATTAGCCGCATTCATAGTGAAACTTGCTAATTAGCACATTATTAGGAAAGGCAATTTGCAAAGATTCATTTAAAAAAAAAAAAAAAACCTTGTACTCACTTCTTCTGGAGGTGAAGCTGGATCACGAATGATTCGCGCGAACATAGCTAGATTTAGGTAGATCACTTTAGGTAGATTCCCTTCAGAACAAAACCTAATCCTCTTCAGCCGCTCAGATGGCAAATGAGTAAATGACTACTGCTATGTTCATTATTACATCCATCAACAAAACACCTCAATCGCTTAGGAGACATTCTTGTCTACATCTGCTCTGGTGGTGAAACAACTGATGACAGCTCACTCAGGGCGGGTCTGAGGTAAGACAACAGTGCAGTCTGTGCTAAAATGCTACTGTCAATCACAATATAGTGGGAGCGGCCTTCGTCTGTGTGACATCACACAGACAGACGGCTCGATTTGAGAAAGGGGTAAAGATTTTAGTACATTAAAAAAACAAAAAAAAAAACAACACTGGGTGAATTTTTATCATTATAGGGTGGTTGTGTACACACACTGCCAACACACATTTCAGTTCAAACAACTTGTAAAAGTGCATGTAGCTTTATATGACCCCTAATGAAAAGTTCAGTGAAAGTGCCTCTTTGGGAGAGCACAATAATGCGTCGTTCACTTGCAGAACGCAAGCTTCTAGAGGGCACCTAGGTCTGATGTATTGAATATACAGTATTGTTCAAAATAATAGCAGTACAATGTGACTAACCAGAATAATCAAGGTTTTTAGTATATTTTTTATTGCTACGTGGCAAACAAGTTACCAGTAGGTGCAGTAGATTCTCAGAAAACAAACAAGACCCAGCATTCATGATATGCACGCTCTTAAGGCTGTGCAATTGGGCAATTAGTTGAATTAGTTGAAAGGGGTGTGTTCAAAAAAATAGCAGTGTGGCATTCAATCACTGAGGTCATCAATTTTGTGAAGAAACAGGTGTGAATCAGGTGGCCCCTATTTAAGGATGAAGCCAGCACTTGCTAAACATGCATTTGAAAGCCTGAGGAAAATGGGTCGTTCAAGACATTGTTCAGAAGAACAGCGTACTTTGATTAAAAAGTTGATCGGAGAGGGGAAAACCTATAGAGGTGCAAAAACTTATAGGCTGTTCAGCTAAAATGATCTCCAATTCCTTAAAATGGAGAGCAAAACCAGAGAAACGAGGAAGAAAACGGAAGACAACCATCAAAATGGATCGAAGAATAACCAGAATGGCAAAGGCTCAGCCAATGATCACCTCCAGGATGATCAAAGACAGTCTGGAGTTACCTGTAAGTACTGTGACAGTTAGAAGACGTCTGTGTGAAGCTAATCTATTTTCAAGAATCCCCGCAAAGTCCAAACCAACAAAATTAATGTTATGGAGTGGCCAGCCCAATCTCCGGACCTTAATCCAATCGAGAACTTGTGGGGTGATATCAAAAATGCTGTTTCTGAAGCAAAACCAAGAAATGTGAATGAATTGTGGAATGTTGTTAAAGAATCATGGAGTGGAATAACAGCTGAGAGGTGCCACAAGTTGGTTGACTCCATGCCACACAGATGTGAAGCAGTTTTAAAAAACTGTGGTCATACAACTAAATATTAGTTTAGTGATTCACAGGATTGCTAAATCCTAGAAACAGACATTGTCACATTGTACTGCTATTATTTTGAACAATACTGTAGGTAAAGGGGTGCAGAGCCAGAGGTGATTTTGTAGGCAAACATTAATGCCTTGAATTTTATGCGAGCAGCTATTGGTAGACAGTGCAAACTGATGAACACAGGTTTTACGTGCATTCTTTTCAGCTCATTAAAGATTAATCTTGCAGAATAATACAAATAATAATACAATAACTACAAACCTTCTCAGCTTTCTGAAAGTATTCCTTCACAAGATCTTCCACTCTCAGCTGTAAGACCTCAGAGGTGGGACGAGAAAGAATTGCTTCAAAGTCCATACCTTCTTCTGCAGAACACACACAGCATAAACTTAAATACTAATCTAAAAATTGTGCATATGATTTCATTCAAGATGTTCAATTAATTAGTAAGCCACAAGCACCGTTTTGAAGTAGCATTAGTGAAGCTGACATAATTTACTGACCCTTATGTCATTCCAAATGAGAATCCACAGATATCACAATATATTGTTATCGTTAATTTTTTTTACCACAATAATCATGTAGTGATAAGTCTGATATTGTGATATTGTATACCCATTGACTGTTATTGCATGTGAAAGAAAAAAAAAAATGGTTTGAATTTTAGGACAGGACACTGTAAAACCGTGGTCACATATATAAGGATAAGAGCAACCAGTATTCTTCAAACTTTGTAATTGTATGTTCCACACAAGAAAAAGTCATATGGGTTTGGAAAGACATGAGGGAAGAAAACAATCCCAGTTTTATTTTGGATGAAATATTCCTCATAAAATTATACAGTATAAAAAACAATTATAATAGACAGTTTTGGTCTAAATACTGATACAGAATAGACTATACACAATTCCAACCATGCATGCATAGAACTAGTGCTGTCAATCGATTAAAAAACAACAACTAATTAAAATCACACATTTTTCTGAAATTAATCGCGATTAATCCCACCTAACATTAAAGTTTTTAAATATACTTTAAATATACTTTTATATTGCAATAATTTCACATTCAATCTTCAAATGAATGTACAAACAACATATTTTTAATATTTGTTTAATGGCCAGTATTACTGATGCCAAGTAATAGTGATTTCCCTATAAAATAATTTCCCCTAATATTTAACCATTGACTATAGCCATTAAACATTACATTATAATTAATAGCTATCAATTTTAACATTTATTAGACTTTAAAAATAACTTCTAATTTAAGTGAACGTAAAACAATCTTCGCATAAACTCATTATAATAAATGTTATATTTAGCTAGGCTACCTGTACCCCTCAGCAGAAATATACAGAAATTGAATAAAGTTGTCAAACACCAAATTCTAAACTAAATACAGGTAAATACTTACAGCTATATAAAAGTTATTGATTTCCTCTTTTTTTTCTTTTATTCTTGATGAACAGACATCACAGCAGCTGGTTATTAGGTTGTTTTGGCTATTTGTTTAAGAGCTGCCGCTGCTGAACGTGACGCAGATCTGACACGCGTCGTATTTATTTCTGTCTCTACTAATGAGCTGACAAGTTGAATCGAGTGTGTTAGATGGGGGAGACAGTGAACCAGAGAACCATTTCAGAGACGTTCTTAATGTAACTCATAAATTACATATCACATGCACGCACAGTTTTAAGGCAGCTTTAATCGCCTTTTTGGTAACTTCATGCCTTAACTGTCCACAACATTACATGCACGTAGTTTATTTCGCGCTTTGTTTGACTCATGCCTGCCGCTGAAATGAAGCTGGAGCGCGTCTGAAACGTCTCCGGATTGATGTGATTGTAAAGACATTCTGCGACTGAATAAATTCACTTCTTGTCAAGAAAAAACAGACAGAAATAGTAGTTATGAGTGGGGTGGCCAACCCTAAGCTCCGTCCCTGCGTTAACGGCGTTGAACACATTAAACTGAAAAAATTAATTAGTTAACGCATAAAGTGGTTCACTTCATAGTAACTAGGTTTGTCATTACACATGCCCATTCAAGTACAAAAAGATATGAAAGAGTACTGAATTAGGTGGTTCTCCACTAAGACGCGGCTTTCAGTCTGTTGTGCTGCTGAGAGGTTTGTGATTGTAGCTCCTTGTACCTTCGCTTTTTATTGAATCTCTACCTTACTTTCACTCCCTTTTTGTCTAAAGTGATAATATATAACTTAATTCCCACCATATTTCTGGTGCTATCCTTCAAACTAATCTAACAACAAACTAACAAACTAATTTGATCGTCCGCTTTTAAAACCGTGAGTGCAGCTTGTTAGCCCGTTAGCTTGTCACTCGCGGTTCCATTTGCATTTCTATTCGTGCCTATTATTATTTTCTTTTCTTTTTTTTCCCCCCTCGCTCCGTTTTTCACGAGCTCATCAAACAACAGTGGTAAATGGTAAGTTAAGTTGGTGTCATTCATCAATCACGGTGAGTAATGGCTTCTTCTCCTGCTATTGTTGTTTGTACAGTTTGCCACATGTATAGTTTATCTGTCTCTGTCAGCAGCGAGGGATTCACATGTGATAAATGCAGGGAAATAGTTAGGCTGACAAAGAAGGTTTTAGAACTAGAGACACGCATCCAAACTTTAGTTTAGGATAGTAAGAATGTGAGGGCTGTTGACACTGATTTGGATGCGACTAGCTCAGGGAGTCCTGTACATTGTTCAGTTTCGGTTGAGCCCGTGCAGCAAGGCAACTGGGTGACAGTGAGGCGGCCTAGTCGCGGGTCAAAACACCACTCTTCTGTTCCGATCAAAACATCAAACAGGTTCTCCCCACTACAAGAAGAAAACAAACATAACCCTCGCTATTTATTCAATACAATGACTAAATTAACAAAAAATAAAGCATCAACAGGTGTTGGCATTTCCCAAGAGCATAGCAGTAATGACTTTATGAACTACTTCACTTCATTACAAATGACCTGCTTCTATCATCTGATTGTGGTTGTATCTCTTTATTAGTTCTACTGGATCTTAGCGCTGCGTTCGACACTATCGACCACAACATTCTTTTGAATAGACTACAAAACTTTGTTGGCATTAGTGGAAGTGCCTTAGCATGGTTCAAATCGTACTTATCTGACCGCCATCAGTTCGTAGCAGTGCGATCACAAGTGCAGTATGGAGTACCTCAAGGCTCAGTACTAGGGCCATTACTTTTCACGCTTTACATGTTACCCTTGGGAGATATTATCAGGAGACATGGTGTTAGCTTTCACTGCAACCTGATCTCACAGAATTCTGTGTAATGTTCACGGACTTAATTAACCTCCGAATCTGTGGTGGCATCACGGAATTGCAGAAAATTCCGTGATGGGCTCACAGAAGGCATCAGCCGTGGTCCATGCACGGATTCACTGGTTCAACGTAAAAAGAGTGACTCCGATGCAGTTATACTTTCACTGGAGTACCTGACAGCCCCTACCCTAAACCTACCCAGTTCTGAACAATAATGATGATGATAAATTTCCCAGTATCGCGTCGGCATATTGATGCTAAGGGTTTCCGTGCATGGAGCACGGCTGATGCCTGTCACTGACTTACATTGGTATCATTTCTGTGAGCCCATCACAGAATTTTTTTCTGTGAGCCCATCACGGAATTTTCGGCGATTCCGTGATGCCACCACAGATTCGGAGGTTAATTAAGTCCATGAACATTACATGGAATTCTGTGAGATCACGTTGTTCACTGTTATGCTGATGATATATTTCTCTCTATATATAGCTCTGTAGTGAACAGTCAAACTGGCATTCCAAGGACCAGTTTATGGCAGGGCCCCTCTCTAACTGCCGGCGTGGAGGGAGATGTGCCCCACTGTGATTGGATCGTGGTGGAGGAACATAAAAAGATGTTCAGAACCATCAGATAAGATGCCGAGACAACTGCCAGACACCTCCAACAGGACAGGAGGGGAGACCTTCTGCATCCACGACCACTGTAGAACCTGGTCTAAAAGAACGCACACACATGTTTAACTTAAGAAACTAATCTAACTTCATCAGCTCGTAAAATGAGCAAATGACCAACTAGCGTCCGGCCATACTCGCCTTACCACCAACGAGAGACTCGTAAAACATGATAAGGTGAGGATGAACGGCCCGCGCTACATCTGTTCAGAGTTTAAAAACGGATAATTACTCCTTTGGAGACGCTCCAGAACCAGAGACATAAACTACCTTTCCGATAAACAAAATTTGACTGACTTACAACTTCGTCTCAGCAAAGACGATCACCAGAGACACACAACGTGATACTCCTCATGACCTCACAACCTCAGCTCTGGTCTCCTGCATTCCAGGAGAAAGCCGCCTCTTACAACAAAAGGAATGTGCCTCCCTCTTTTCTTCTCCAGAAAGCACCCAAACTTTCAAAAGACAATCCAGAAAAGACTGCTGCTATTAAAAAGCAATATACTCAAGAGACGATATTTGTATATGAATGTGGTATTTTATGTTTCATATATCTGACTGTAGTTATCAGAATTTAGGATATTTTAATCTGTGACAAACCATTTAGTAGGTAAAATCATAGTTGTTCAATATAAGTACCTCATGTTTGATATTGATTTAAGCCTTATTTTTATTCCAATAAGATGAAAAGGATGAATGTTGACTTTTAGCATCATAAGGTATGATTATAACACTTTGAAGAAATCTGCTAGGATATTGTGGCTCATGTGACATATTTATGAGCAGATAATGTATGCACGAAGAAGTCGTCGTGTTGGGCGGGGCTCCGCCCTACAGAGACAATATGATTGGGTCAGACAGTGAATAGGATGGACTTAATTCTGTCCGATAAAAACAGACACCCCCACTTTGTGGAAGCTCAGTTAGAAAAAGTTGAAAACACAAAGATAACGGGTGGAACAACTGGTGAAAACCTGCAAGGAAACTTGGCTGAAAGTCTGGGCGTTGCCCCTCTTGATCCTGCTGCGAAACATCTGGCTGATCATCTCAAAAGACTTCAACACTGTCAACTTCAGACCAAACTTGCAAAGAACTTCAAAGCCTTGCCGTTCGCGCGCTGCCAGGAAGCCACGAATCGTAGAGAGGATTCCTGAGTGACGTCACGCGACAACGATACGGGGATTCCCTCAAGAAGTAGCCTTCAACTCAACTTCAACTCACAGCAAGTAAAACAAACAGATCTCTTATTCGCTGAAGCTGAATTGAATTGAATGAATCGTTAAAAGATAACAATAACTGAGTCTTCTGTTTGTGACGTCCTAAAGTCGTCTTTATTCTCTGGAAAAGAGAATAGCTTAACTTTCTTCGAAACTGCTTTGATCTTGCCATAGTGTGTGTATGTGTGTGTATGTGTTTTGTTTGTATTATACCCTAGAATAGTAAATAAACTCTCGATTCATTTTTAATGAATAGTCTGGTGCCGTGATTTTCAAATCTTAAATTATTTGCCATAGATCGTGTTACCTGTGCTCAGAGATTTCCCAATCAAATCTGTATTATTATCAACAATATGAAGAATTGCTAATTTATACTGTATTAATACTTGCTGGTCGAGCAGTTAATAAGGTATAAATTGTATCTTCTGATTAATATCAATTAATCTATACATTGGTGATTAATGTCAAGTCATCCGATCAAAGTCGGATTTCTACGATTTGATTCCCTAAAGCTAAAATTTATAAATAAAGGACAAAACCCTTACTAAATCCTTACACCACCTAAGAGAGGACTTCTCATTGGTCATTTTTGAACGCGATGCTACTGGTCTAATCGGATTCAATGATCTATGCTAAGCTATGCTAAAAGTGCTATCGCCAGACCCGGAGATCGGCTGAATGGATTCAAAAACGGTAAAACTCAACTTATTAACTCTGGGGGAGTTGGAGAATGAGCCTATTTCCAAAAAAAGTGGAGTGTTCCTTTAATTATCGGACCTAAAAACCCCACATGTAATAACCTAGAACATTATCTAACACTTGATGGCTGCTCTGTCAATTCTTCTTCATCAGTCAGGAACCTAGGTGTGCTGTTTGATAGCAATCTTTCATTTGAAAGCCATGTTTCTAGCATCTGTAAAACTGTGTTTTTTCATCTCAAAAGTATATCTAAATTGCGACCTATGCTCTCAACGTCAAATGCAGAAATGTTAATTCATGCGTTTATGACCTCAAGGTTAGACTATTGTAATGCTTTATTGGGTGGTTGTTCTGCACGCTTGATCAACAAACTACAGTTGGTCCAAAATGCAGCAGCTAGAGTCCTTACTAGAACCAGGAAATATGACCATATTAGCCCGGTTCTGTCAACACTGCACTGGCTCCCTATCAAACATCGGATAGATTTTAAAACCTTGTTAATTACTTATAAAGCCCTGAATGGTTTAGCTCCTCAGTACTTGAGCTAGCTCTTATCGCATTATAGTCCTCCACGTCCACTGCGTTCTCAAAACTCTGGCCGTTTGATAATACCTAGAATATCAAAATTGACTGTGGGCAGCAGATCCTTTTCCTATTTAGCACCCAAACTCTGGAACAATCCACCTAACACTGTTCAGGAGGCAGACACACTCTGTCAGTTTAAATCTAGATTAAAGACCCATCTCTTTAGCCTGGCTTACACATAAAACACTAATATGCTTCTATTATTCAAATCCGTTAAAGGATTGTTAGGCTGCATTAATTAGATCAACCGGAACCGGGAACACTCCCCATAAGCACACGATGTACTCATTACATCGTAAGTAGAATGGCATCTACGCTAATATTTGTCTGTTTCTTTCCTATTCTTTTTCTCAGTCCGTATCCGATCAGATGGTGGATCAGCACCAAGAGATGATGTCTACAGCCCTGATCGTCAGCGGAGTCCAGGACACCCAGATGACCCCCAGAGACATATCCCCAGAAAAAACCTCAATTAAAACAAAATAAACTAAAAAATAAAACTAAAAAAATATAACAAAATAACTAAAATATAATAAAATACCTAACTACATAATACTGCTATTGTTAGAAATTGCAACAAAATTAAAATAGAAATATAAACTTTTGAACTGCGGGATTCGTCTGGTCAGAGGAGAGCTGACCCCCGACTGAGCCTGGTTTCTCCCAAGGTTTTTTTCTCCATTCTGTCACAGAGGGAGTTTTGGTCCTTGCCGCTGTCGCCTCTGGCTTGCTCAGTTGGGGACACTTAATTTCTAGCGATTATCGCCGATTTGATTGCACAGATACTATTTAAACTAAACTGAGCTAGGCAATGACATCTCTGAATTCAATAATGAAATGCCTTTAACTGAAAATTGAGTGTTTAATCTTATTATACATTACTGACACTCTGTCCTCCAATTTGATACTGTTAAGTGCTTTGACACAATCAGTATTGTTAAAAGCGCTATATAAATAAAGGTGATTTGACTTGACTTTCTGTGTACAAGCGTTGGGTGTGTGCACAAAAAATCTTGCATAAATACTAAATTGAGTTCTCTTTAGTGAAAATGATTTAAAATAACATCCATTTAAATAGGCAAGTAGGGGTGTCCCCGAATAGTCGACGATTCGATGCTTCGATTCGAGAAGCCTGATTCGACTCCCAATCTCTCAGTTGAATATTCGCGGGGTGATATTATTAGCATGCCATTTTGGCTATATGGGGGTACTCAGTGTCTGATTTCACATCGAACTACTGGTTTTCTCTCAATAAGTTAATGTACAGCCTATTATGATAATGCTGTAAATAAGAATCTTAAAAGAAAGAAGCTTTAAATAAATATTTTAAGGTGCGTGAATATATCCAACTTCCCCTATAGATTTAAGTTTCGCTTTCTAATCCATCACCGACAGAGGAGCATTCTTGGCGGCAGGGATTTAAATCTTCAACAAGACTCAAATTGACACCGGCAGAGTGAAAGACTGGATTTTTTTTTCTTCGATCAGGTAGGGTACTAGTGATTTCAAAACGTTTCAGTCGGTTTATTTGTATCGTGTATATCTCGTATAAGATGCATTTGGATTACGCTACAGTAAAGCGCTTCATTGTAGTACGGCGATTATGTCTTCAGCGCGCAGTGCGAGCAGGACAACAATGCAGAATATTAATAACTATGACAGGCACTGTGATATATTGTACATAGCATTGTAATTTTTTTATTGTTTAGTTGTGTTTCTGCATGTTATTGCATGAAGAACGCGTCCACAAAAGGAGTTCATTCAGAGCTGCGCAGATGTGTTCAAGTGCATTCGGGGTATTTTGTGCAGATAGCCTATAAGTGGTAATATTAACGTTATTTTATATAAATAACGAAGCGTATTCTATGTGAGATAAATTAGTTAAATCCCATAGTCGACTGATCAGACATTCCACAGTCATAAATACACATTTTCCCTGTGTATTTATGACTGTGGAATGTCTGACTTGATTCTTGGGAATGTATTTTGCCTCGCCCCCAAATATATGATTCGACTATCAGTCGACTATCTGCATGATTCGAAAAATCCGATTCGACTATGAAAATCCTTAGTCGGGGACACCCCTATAGGCAAGATGGAAACACAATGCAATAAAAGCCATGGGGTTCAAAGTTTTTGAACTGGATGTGTATTTGGTTTTTCTCCATTTATTACTGCCCTTCAGAAGCCACAGTAGATACTTCTGTTTCTGAGAGGACAAAACAAGTATAGTTTACCCTTTTGTAAAAGTTTCAAATATGCAGTGTACTCTGTTTAACTGCTCAGAACAAACAAGGACTCATGAACTCATCACAAAACAACAATGAAACAAACAAACAAACAAAACAAACAGATAAACAACAACATAACAACAAGAGAATAAATAAATACAGAAAACCAAACCAATTACAATAGATTCACATACTTTTTCTTGCCACTGTAATTACTGTACATATCACTGTGTAGTACCAACAGAGACCAACTATTCATCTCATTTAAATGGCAAGAAAATATCTTCTAATGGAAAGATGACACTTAATTTGCTTTGAATGAATGAATGAAGCATTTATATAGCACTTTTATTGTGTATTGCTATACACCCAAAGCGCTTTACAATCATGTGGGGGGGGTCTCTTCTCAACCACCACCAGTGTGCAGAATCCACTTGGATGATGCGACGGCAGCCACAGGACAATGGCCCCAGTGCGCTCACCACACACCAGCTACAGGTGGAGAGGAGAGAGAGTGATAGAGCCAATTCAGTGGATAGGGAGTATTAGGAGGCCATGATAGACAGGGGCCAGTGGAGGCAATTGGGCCAGGACACCGGGGTTACACCCCTACTCTTTACGATGAATGTCCTGGGATTTTTAATGACCACAGAGAGTCAGGACCTCGGTTTAACGTCTCATCCGAAAGACAGTGCTTTTTTACAGTATAGTGTCCCCGTCACTATACTGGGGTGTTAGGACCCACCCAGACCACAGGGTGAGCACCCCCTGGTGGCCTCACTAACACCTCTTCCAACAGCTACCTAGTTTTCCCAGGAGGTCTCCCATCCAGGTACTGCCCTGCTTAGCTTCCACGGGCAACCAGTCTTGGGCTGCAGGGTGATATGGCTGTGGCCAAGTATGGCTTTAAAGTATTAATGAAAATTTGTATCCTTAATATGTACCAACAATTTTATAAAAACAACAAGACACTTGAGTGTTGTGAAAATACTAGAGCTATAGCTGAAGAAGCTCAATGAACATCTTAAAAATATTCATAATATTACAGAATTATTGCTTAAGCAGATGTGTGTGACTTGCCTTTAATGTTGTCTTTGGCCTCTCTGTGTCTGATAAAATGCAGGATGTCTTTGGGATTTGCCACTCGATCTACAAACTTCTGACTAAAGCGCATAGTGCTAAAAACTTCAAAACCCCCACTATAATCCACCTGGAGAGAGAGAGGCACATGATGTAAAATTAAAGATGTATTACTTGTATATCACCCACTATTTCTTCAACAGAGAAAACAACAAATAGTAAATCCAGGCAAATAAAGGTGTACACACTCGTAGCCTGATGAGAGGTTTCTCAGGAGTTAGAGAATTTCCAAGTCTCTGTCTCTCTGCATCTTCAAGCATCTCTTCAACCTAAAAGAATAAAAGGAATAAAATAGGAATGTCCAGTAATTCCTAAGTGAACTTCTTCCCGAACCTTCACAAATTATACCTCAATAGTGGAATGATTTTTACAACTCCATCAAAACAGTAGTCTCTTTCTCAACAACATTCAGCAAACATGTACTAGTTTATACTTTTCAGCAACCTGTCACATGAGACTGCAGTAATTAGCAAACCACAATGAGCTAATCAATTCCTGATGGACATTGGTCCCACCCTATATTTTACCTTGTTTGAGAAGCCTTTTTACTCAGATCAACGTCACAAGAAAACAAAATTGCAATTTCCATTTCATGCTGCAATTAAGGATGAATTGCCACTTGCTTTGGCACATGCATTTCGCTCTTCTTGAGTTCTGTAGATGAAACTGTTGCCTTTTGTTTCTTGTTCAATCTAAAAACTTTTTGATCCAAAGATTGCAAATCTGCAAAAGTGACTCTGCTCCAAAGTGTTCAAATAAAGTTAAATAATTTAGGATACATTTAATCCATAGCCCAATAGGATGGATGAAATTTGTATTAACTGCTTCTAAAATACGACATTTCTAACTGATCAGTACATTACAGTACATTAGTAACCTGACAGAAAATCCGACCTACAGGCGGAAAACCCAGCCACAACAAAGAAATGTATCCATGTAACATATACGTGTAACACGTAATCCATCCATCTGATGTTAAGAAAGCATCAAAATTTGTCTTGAGTAACTTCATTTGTCCAGTTACTACTGGTTTTTAATAACATCTAACATGTTTAATTGCATTGCATGTACCTTCTCCTGGCAGAAAGCCGTGACTTTGAGCATGACGTTGGGTTGCTCTGGGCTGAAAAGGTCAGGGTGCTCTGAGAGTGTCACATCCTGAATGAAGAACTGCCTGACGGTCTGTAGAGGAATTTTCTGAAGATTCATTTTTTTACCTTTCACTCTCAATAACCCAATGTGCCTGTGGAATACCCAGATACAAAACAAAATATTATTCCATTATCCTTAAATTTACACATAGAAATAAATTTAGGCATTCATTCATTCTGTAAAACTCTACAAAGAAACAATAAAATGCCATTAAAAAGGGGTCATGAATTAAGAAATCAAATTTTATACTATAAAAACATCCTGTGAGTGTCAGAACTCAAAACATCCTCATTAGTATAAAAACAAGCTTTTATTGAAAAAGTCCATGTAGAAGATCAACACCAACTTCTACATCATTGCCTCACAAATACAGTAGGAGGTGAGCAAATATAAGAGAGATGTAAACACAGGGTTACTTCAACAAAACGAGCAACAAAACTATATAGATTAACATTAGCTGTTTTCATCACACTGTTTTGAAGTACTGCATCAGAATGAGTGATGGAAATGCTAAATTTCGAAAAGAAAAAGAAAAAAAATTCCCTTGATTCACAAATGTTTTAATGCTCGGTTGAGGTGGTTTTTGACTTGTGCAAATAAGGGTTAATGCGAATAATGGGAGATGGAAACAAACTTACTGAATAAATTCCTCCATGCGCATCAAAACAGTTATGTGACTGCGAGATGGGACAGCATAACCTGACTAAAAAACAGACCGATCTCGTTGCACAGCAACTGAAATGTTATGGTCATTCTTAAATGTCTGAGCAAAGTCTGTCATCCAAGTATTTCTGTATAATTGCTACAATCAAATCTCACTTCAGGTCTCAGCTCGTGTACGCATGTTTTTGAGTTAGCCTGAACTTGCGTACAGTAGAGTAAATTTGGCAGGATTTTGACAGCATTTTGTTCATTTAGATTATTTGCCTGACCGACAACCAAAGCGCTTTAGTCGATAATTAACCAGTAAGATTGGAATGGCTTTTTTTCTTTAAGGGCTTTAGCTTTATATGCGCAAATAGCAGCATAAACAACAGACCATGAGAATGCACACATCGTTGCATCAGAAATTAAGTATATAAAAGTAATAAAATAAATAGGGCTACACTAAATATTTTATTAAATAATTAACAGATTAACAAAAGAAATAAAAAAATGTGCTACAAGCATACAACGCATTTTATTTGTTTTCTTTATATCTTTATTTTATTAAATCCAAATGATCGCACAGGCGCCTCATGCTCGTACACACAACATATCAGTTCTAGCGTTGCTAACTTGACATTTCAGCCACTCATCATCAAACTAAAGTGCAATCAACCAAACATAAATGTTACACTGCTCAGTTTAAAAGGTCTGCTGTAAAACCATTTTTGCGCATGTGAAGGACGATGTTTTGTGTGGATATTGAAACATGAATGAAGTACAAAGCCTTGTTTACATAATAAATAGTTTAGCAACCACGTTACATGACAAAAAATTCAAAAATTTGGATGAGAGAGGCTCGAACTGAATGCCTGATTTCTAAACCAGGGTGTTTTTAGGTGCGTGATATTTAAATGATGATTTTTTTTTTTAGCCACCACAGTCATTCGTATGATGGGAATGGCGCTATAAGAATGTTTCATGAATCATACGTGAACCCTGTCTTAAGTTGATTTGTGCGCTTGGATCTGCACTTGTTTCTATGTTAGATTGATAAATGAGGGACCTTGTGTCTACACAGTCATGGTTGCGTCCAACTACAACAGATATAAACTGTCTACACTGGATGCGACAAGGTGACCACTGCAAATCCATTTCTCCATTTCACTTTAGCCACTCTTAAGACCTGCACAAATAAAATTAATACCATATGAACGGGGTAGGGAAATGACTAAGATAGCATATGAAATTGTAAAATTACTATAAAAAACATGATTTACAGTGTTGTCAAAAGTACTGACTTTGCTACCAGTTGGTACTGAAATTAAAAAAATGTAACGATACCAGCATTTCCCGCAAGCATTTTGAGTGTTATTGTGCGGATTCTTAAACACCTCTGATTGGTCATTGTGTTCACGCGGTCAACAGATATGTCTGTGACTGGCTGCAATGATCATTGCTTCACGCTCTTCACAGAGCGCTTACACGGATACACATGGACATGGCAGCATCTATCAGAGGATCTGTCTATGAGCAGATATATTAGACATCCAAATCAAGACATACTGGGCCAGCTAAGCATTCTGAGCACATTGTGTATTTCTGAAGGAGGGGTTTCATTGAATCAGGAAGTCATTGAGTTGAATTACGCAGCGCCTGAAAGTAGTCCCCAGCTACCGGGCACTACTTTCAGGCGCTGCGTAATATCACTACGCCTGCTGCGGCCATGTTACGGCAGCAAAGTTCCTTGATTATTACGCCGGAATGAGAGTAGTTCCTAATCATATCAGCCTAGAAAATCGCAACTTTTCATTTTCCGCCGATCTTAGTACACGATATAACTACAGAAGAGTCAAGTTTTAAATAGGACAAATATCGAAACTCTTTGATCGTTTTTAAACGCGATGCTACTGGTCTAATTGGATTCAATGATCTATGCTAAGCTATGCTAAAAGTGCTATCGCCAGACCCGGAGATCGGCTGAATGGATTCAAAAAACGGTAAAACTCAACTTATTAACTCTGGGGGAGTTGGAGAATGAGCCTATTTCCAAAAAAAGTGGAGTGTTCCTTTAAGAAAGACCTGAGCAAAAGCAACATGACAATCACACAGTCTTGTTCCCCTCTCAGGGAATCGAGTGAAACCCTTGATTTTGCGTAAAGCTAGCTGACACTATGGGGAATGTGTATATGACAAGATCATTAATGTTCCCATTATTACAATTTAATAGCAGATAAAGGTATGTGGGTCTATGTTCTTGCTGGAGTTTATTGCTGTTTTTGAATGATCTTACCAGTTGCCTGTTTGATCTCAACAGAAAAAGACTATGAATTGTGCTTCATGTGCACAGTAACTAAAAAGCTGAATAAACTGTTGCATTGATATAATACACTACGCATCAGTATTTTTTTTCCTTTGTGCTATGACCATTTCAATGCGAAGTGCTGCACGCTGTGACTTCTTATTGCTTTAAGCATGTGGTGGGCCATTTTGGTGCATTTTGGTACAACACCTGGTGCAGGACCGCTAGAGATGAAGATGATCCACTGATCAAAGAGGTCAAACTTCTGCCTGCCTGAATACACTCCATATCACATTTACTGTCTGGGGGTGTAACCTCCATTCTCTGTGGGCTTTTCCTGCCTCAACAGCATGTCCACCATGTGGTACAGACAGCCAGGGACATGGACAGCTCGAATGGACAGGAGATACTGATTTGCCAACACCAACATACTTGTTGTGAGCGTGAGAATTTTCATCCCTAGTGGAACTGTGTATGCATACATATGACATATGAGTGCAGGCACACTAACTTTTTGACCGCTTCTCCTGGTGACAGCGAGGTGATGACGGAGCTGCCGGGTTGTGTGACATAGAAGAGCTGCTGTTCGTTACGGACTGGAGCAATTTTACACTCATGCTCATGACCCCACACCACCAAATCTAGGAAATCATCTAAAAACTGTTCAGGGATGTAGTTTGTCGCCCCGTGCTTACTCCTACAAAAAACAGACACAATTAATGCAAATATATTTTAATAGATTTTTTTTTAAAGGAGACTGAATATTGCTTTATTTTATCTGAACAGAAACTACATATTATTTTTATATGCACTTTTTACTTGCATACCTACGTACAGTACCACTTACCTAAAATAAGATATACAATAGCAAATCTTAACTTATTGATTGTAACTCTAAATCGCTAAATGTGAACAACAGGTACAGCTACTTTGAAACAATGTGTATTGTGTGTACAAATAATAAGTGACCTGAAATTGACTAGCATTTATGAATGGTGTTTGTCTTTGTTTGCATTCACAGAAAGACCTGTTGTTTTCCTGTATCAAGTTTCATTAAAGGAACACTCCACTTTTTTTGGAAATAGGCTCATTCTCCAACTCCCCCAGAGTTAATAAGTAGAGTTTTACCGTTTTTGAATCCATTCAGCTGATCTCTGGATCTATTGATAGCACTTTTAGCATAGCTTAGCATAGATCATTGAATCCGATTAGACCAGTAGCATCGCGTTCAAAAATGACCAAAGAATTTTCGATATTTGTCCTTTTTTTTGTCCTTATTTAAAACTTGACTCTTCTGTAGTTATATCGTGTACTAACACCGGCGGAATGCTACTGGTCTAATCGGATTCAATGATCTATGCTAAGCTATGCTAAAAGTGCTATCGCCAGACCCGGAGATCAGCTGAATGGATTCAAAAACGGTAAAACTCAACTTATTAACTCTGGGGGAGTTGGAGAATGAGCCTATTTCAAAAAAAAGTGGAGTGTTCCTTTAAGCTTGGTTTAAAAGATATAGATTACTTTGCAACCGTCCAAAAAAATATTGGCTTGTATCTGAAAAATAATTTGATTACATTTATCAAGAGAATCTCTAGGTTATACATTCCACATTTTATGCAAACATACAAAGATGGAAACTAAACACGACCAGCAGTTTCATCAAGAAATTATAAGGAAAGACATTAAGAAATAAAAAGGAAAAAAATTAGTCCACACAGTAGTCCACACAGTTTAACATTAAACATTTTGAAAAAATGTAATCTAAAACTTAGTAACATTCCTGAACCTGTTTTGATGGATGACAAATAAGTTGAACCAGCCATCTTCATCCTCCCTGGGCCGAAGCATGGTCACCTGGTTATTGATGAACATCCGGTAGAGCCTCTCGTCTGGAATGGAACCTGAAAGTACAGAACACTTGATTCTTTGTAATGTATACTGCAAAATTCTTAAACCCTATATAAAAGATCAAAGCAATATTTCTGTCAGGACCACTATTGTCAAAAATGACTGACAATTAGCATACAGTTTGGATTGGCGGTATGGTTCCGTTCTGGGTAAGAACTCCCTGCGCATCCATGCAGCCTAGCGTATAGATAGATGGGGATCAGCTGAGAGTCAGCTGATGCAAGCTTGACTAACGTGACTTGCCAGAACTAACGCTACGCTTGATGTTACAAATTTTAGATAACAGGACTAATTGTTGACACCACCACACATAAAAGAAAATACTTCTACAGGGATCTACAGATGTCATGCATGAATATACAAGTGTCAGTTTCTTCAGAATCAGAAACAGCAGTATAGGTCAGTAGTGATGTCAAAGAGCTCGATTTTGGTGTCATCTGACCACAACACTTTCACTCAGATCTCCTCTGAATCACTGGCAAACTTCAGTCGGGCCTGTACATGTGCTTTCTTGAGCAGGGGGACCTTGCGGGCACTGCAGGATTTCAGTCCCTCATGGCGTAGTGTGTTACCAGTTATTTTCGTAGTTTCAAATGTGTCAAAACTTTGGATCTTTTAATGGAACCATTCAGTCCTTTCACATTCCAACTCAAGAATCTAACTGAGCTTCTGGTATTGTCCATTAGGTTAGGTTAATATATAAGAGAGGTGGCCACAAGCAGATGAAAAAAAAAAAAAAAAAACATTCATATACATATATATATACATATATACATACATACATACATACATACATATACTTATACATATACATATATGTGAAAGAAAATTGAATTGGGGATAAAACCACCATCCCTCCCCCCACCCCACCCCACCCCACCCTACCCCACCCTGAACATCACTCAATTTCTTCTCTCCATTCCCAAACAATGGAGGCAGAACACCAAAACCCGGGAACCTCCGATGCTCAAAAACCGTATCTATTCCCGTCTGTCGTATGAAGTCACTCCCGAACACATGAAGTAACACAAAGAACAGCCATTTCAGGCAACATGAAAACATTTATCTAAACTAACTTGGTTAGCAGTGATCAATTATCAATTATCAGAGTACAACTGCTTATAAGATGGTGTCCTTAACATAATTATCTCTGCATAACTAGGAAGTTGAATACCGTTCTTTAAACCACCACTGTGCTTCTTTGGGACAGTCGAATTGAAACTTCTCGTCGTCGAGGTCAATCATCAGGCGAGGGGGGAATTTAAGAGAGAACTTCATGTTCTTCTCACGCAGGCTGTTTCTCACAACTGAAAATGCCGCCCTCCTCTTAGCGACGCTGGAGTTGAGATCAGGAAAAATGAAGACCTTACGACTCTGATAGAAGAGCTGGTTCCAATTCCCACGCCGAACAGCCTTTTCTTTATCGCTGTAGTAGTGAAATCGCACGATCATCACTCTAGGCCTTTGATTCTCCCGTTCAGCCGAAGACGCAGGGCCAATACGATGCGCTCTATCCAGCAGCGGTGGAGTGGGAAACATTTCAGACCCGAGCACGTCCTGGAAAAACTGAGACATGAACGTAACCGGATCGCTCCCTTCTACTCGCTCGGGTATGCCAATGACCCGGATATTGCAACGGCGAGAGCGCGACTCCAAGTCCTCCACTTTATCGGTGAGTTGCTTGTTAGCCGAAGTCAACTTTAGCACCGTCTGTTCCAGTGCTACAATGCGGTCGCTGTAATCGCTCAAGTGCTGATCAAGCTCGTCAATGTGCCTTCCTTGTGATTCAATGCTCGATTTAAGACTCTCAAAAGACGCAACAACCGGGGCAAGAGCATAGTCGATGGCTGCTTTCACCTGTTCTGCGATGGTAGATGTTAGCTCGGAGATCAGAGTAACACAGAGGTTTTCCAGATCTGACGGCAGCTTGTCGCCATGACTCTCTGTCACTGTCGCTGATGATTTAAGTTTCCGTTGCCTTTCAGAAGCCATAAGTCCTTCCAAGCTACAATCGTCGAATAAATAGTTTGAAAAATAAACCACCAAGTTCGTTTAACATTTCAGGCAGCCTGAAAGGTATAATAGATGACAAAGTGTTCGGGAGCTAACTTCAAGCGCGTCTTCTCACTCACATGCTCAGCCGGAAGTCCCGTTACCAGTTATTTTCTTGGTGACTATGGTCCCAGCTGCCTTGAGATCATTGACAAGATCCTCACGTGTAGTTCTGGGCTGATTCCTCACCGCTCTCATGATCACTGAAACTCCACGAGGTGAGATCTTGCATGGAGCCCCAGACCGAGGGAGATTGACAGTTATTTTGTGCTTCTTCCAGTTGCGAATAATCGCACCAACTGTTGTCAACTTCTCACCAACCTGCTTGGCGATGGTCTTGTAGCCCATTCCAGCCTTGTGAAGGTCTACAATTTTGTCCCTGACATTCTTGGACAACTCTTTGGTCTTGGCCATGGTGGAGAGTTTGGAATCTGATTGATTGCTTCTGTGGACAGGTTGTCTTTTATACAGGTAACAAGCTGAGATTAGGAGCAATCCCTTTAAGAGAGTGTTCCTAATCTCAGCTCCTTCCTTGTATAAAAGACACCTGGGAGCCAGAAATCTTGCTGATTGATAGAGGATCAAACATTTATTTCACTTATTAAAATTCAAAACAATTTACAACTTTTTTGAAATGTGTTTTTCTGGATTTTTATGTTGTTATTTTATCTCTCACTGTTCAAATAAACCTACCATTAAAATTATAGACTGATCATTTCTTTGTCAGTGGGCAAACGTACAAAATCAGCAGGGGATCAAATACCTTTTTTCCCCACTATATAAACAAAATGTGCAGTAAAAATTGCACAGCAAAGGACAGACTATTTTTCTCAACAACGAGGAGTGAGACAGGGCTGCTGCCTCAGCCCGACTTTATTTAACATATACACACACACACACACACACACATACATATACAAGTGCTGGTCATATAATTAGAATATCATCAAAAAGTTGATTTATTTAACTAAATCCTAAGACTGCTGACTTGGCAATGATCCAGAAGACGAACATTGACACCCTCCACAAAGAGGGTAAGTCACAGAGGGTCATTACTGAAAGGTGTGGCTGTTTACAGAGTGCTGTATCAAAGCATATTAAATGCAAAGTTGACTGGAAGGAAGAATTTGGGTAGGAAAAGGTGCACAAGCAACAGGGATGACCGCAAGCTTGAGAATACAGTCAAGCAAAGCCGATTCAAACACTTGTGAGAGCTTTACAAGGAGAGAACTGAAGCTGGAGTCAGTGCATCAAGAGTCACCACGCTCGGACGTCTTCAGGAAAAGGGCTACCATGCCACTTCTGAACCAGAGACAACGTCAGAAGCATCTTACCTGGGCTAAGGCGAAAAAGAACTGGAGTGTTGCTCAGTGGTCCAAAGTCCTCTTTTCAGATGAAAGTAAATTTTACATTTCATTTGGAAATCAAGGTCCCAGAGTTGAAGAGTGGAGAGGCACAGAATCCATGTTGCCTGAAGTCCAGTGTGGAGTTTCCACAGTCAGTGATGCTTTGGGCTGCCATGTCATCTGCTGGTGTTGGTCCACTGTGTTTCCTGATGTCCACAGTCAACGCAGCCATCTACCAGGAAATTTTAGAGCACTTCATGCTTCCTTCTGTTGACAAGCTTTATGGAGATGCTGATTTCATTTTCCAGCAGGACTTGGCACCTGCCCACACTGCCAAAGGTACCAAAAGCTGGTTCAATGCTGGCCAGTCAAGCACAGTAACATTATGGTCAAACTCGCCTGACCTGAACCCCCATAGAGAATCTATGGGGTATTGTCAAGAGGAAGATGAGAGACACCAGACCCAACAACGCAGATGAGCTGAAGGCCACTATCAGAGCAACCTGGGCTCTCATAACACCTGAGCAGTGCCACAGACTGATCGACTCCATGCCACGCCGCATTGCTGCAGTAATTCAGGCAAAAGGAGCCCCAACTAAGTATTGAGTGCTGTACATGCTCATGCTTTTCATTTTCATACTTTTCAGTTGGCCAAGATTTCTAAAAATCCTTTCTTTGCATTGGGTTTAAGTAATATTCTAATATTAGAGCTGTAAGCTCTAATCATCAAAATTAAAAGAAATAAACATTTGAAATATATCAGTCTGTGTGTAATGAATGAATATAATATACAAGTTTCACTTTTTGAATAGAATTAGTGAAATAAATTAACTTTATGATGATATTCTAATTATATGACCAGCACCTGTGTGTGTGTGTGTGTGTGTGTGTGTGGTGTGTGTGTGTATATATATATATATATATATATATATATATATATATATATATATATATATATATATATATATATATTATATATATATATATACACACACACACACACACACACACACACACACATATAATATATATACATATATATATATATATTAGGGGTGGCACGGTACACAGATGTCACGGTTCGGTACGTACATCGGTTTGGGGGTCACGGTTCGATACGATTTCGGTACAACGGGGAAAAAAAAAATCTACTTTTCATTTATTTTGAAAAGACAGTAGTGCAAATTTAATTTTTTTCCATCTAGATGTGAAAATACTAAACATTATTACATGTTATATATATATATAAAATCTGTTTTGTTTTCATTGAAAGTGTACACAAATAAAATCAGACCTTTATACAGTGATTATTAATTCTCTGGGGTCGGCTGTATCAGTGCAAAATACACTAAAAATAATTTTGGTCACACAAATAAGTGTTATACATCAATCGAAACTGTTAAGTGTCTACTTTTATTTGTGTACACTCACAATAACAACACAACTTTATGCTTTTGGAAAAATAAGAAAACAAACAGGGTGCGCTCTTTGTCTTCTCTGTCTCCGCGTTTTTAGAAACGCGTCACTAAAATGAACTGTAACTCAGCAAATACTCAGTACACAGACATGGGAGCTATATCTATAGAAATCCTTAAGTGTCTACTTTGAAATGAAGCACGTCTTCTTGAAAACAAACATTCTGTGATGAAGTAATCCATATGAAACTAACATGATGTTCAGACTGTCCAGTCTGACTCATTTTCTCTAATGTGATCCCGCCCCCACGCGGCTTGCGCCGTTCATATGTAAATAGCTGCGTGGGACGTGCGCACGTGCAAACGCCCAACACAAACAAAGAGTGAGGACATTCATCGTGGCTACTGTTAGTGTTCACGCTGAGTAACGCAGGATTTCCCTCGAAAGAACACGATTTCATCCATGTAGAGGACATCAATCTGATGAGTAAGTAATGTTTCTTTTTTGCATTAGTTAATGTTTTATTGTGACATAAACTTGAACAGATTTACTAACAGTTGGGTTTTTCCCAAACGACAACATGATGAATGCTACGCGTCTAAGAATGTTTAGACCATGTTTATTATTAATACTCTGTTCACAAATAGATTTTAATAGCGTGCTAAACAATAATAATTAGTTTCTCAGATATAAAATATAATTTTGTATACAACAAAGCACATAGTTTTATTGTACATGCTTGAGTCTGTAGCTACAGAATCATATCATAAGCTATAAAATCATACATACTAGACTATATGACTACAAAATCATAGTTGGGTTTTTCCCAAACTATAATTCCTGACTACAATGTTTGAAATTGTGTAAAACATTGTTTTTTCATTGTTTTTAAATTTCTTATGGCGCGATGATGTTTTCATGCTCTATATAAAACAATAAAAGTAATATGAGTGTACACTGTAACATGATGAATGCTACGAGTGTAAGTATGTTTAGAACATGTTTATTATTAATAGCCTACTCTGTTCAGAAATAGATTTTAATAACATGCTAAACAATAATAATTAGTTTCTCAGAAAAGATTTCTTTCTCTTTTTTTATTTTTAAGCATGTGCGAGTCTATGGCTACAAATCCTGTACCAACATCAGATGTTCAACTACACTGATATTCTATGTTAAAACAAGCTCATTTTTGACTGATTATTAGGGCTGTGACGGTGGCAGATTTTTACCACCGCGGTGGTAATGGACGAACTACCGCCGGTGGCGCGGTGTTGTGTATATTGTCCCTCACATTAAACTTCCTCGTCCTATTTATGATGTACTGACAAGAAGTTCAAATGTCCTGTAGACAGACTGTTGTGCTGCGACGCGGCGTCCGGTTTAGACACGGTTCACTGTTCCGCCACCAAGCGCGCGGGCGCGTTAAAGGAACACTCCACTTTTTTTGGAAATAGGCTCATTCTCCAACTCCCCCAGAGTTAATAAGTTGAGTTTTACCATTTTTGAATCCATTCAGCCAATCTCCGGGTCTGGCGATAGCACTTTTAGCATAGATCATTGAATCCGATTAGACCAGTAGCATCGCGTTCAAAAATGACCAAAGAGTTTCAATATTTGTCCTATTTAAAACTTGACTCTTCTGTAGTTATATCGTGTACTAAGACCGGCGGAAAATGAAAAGTTGCGATTTTCTAGGCTGATATGATTAAGAACTATACTCTCATTCCAGCGTAATAATCAAGGAACTTTGCTGCAGCAGCAGGCGCAGTGATATTACGCAGCGCCTGAAAGTAGTCCCCAGCTAGGTAACTAGTTATAATATAGCTGGGGACTACTTTCAGGCGCTGCGTAATATCACTGCGCCTGCTGCGGCCATGTTACAGTAAAATTCTACTTATTAACTCTGGGGGAGTTGGAGAATGAGCCTATTTCCAAAAAAAGTGGAGTGTTCCTTTAACTCCTCGTCTGTACGCGCTCTCTGTGGAATAGGAATCGCGGCATATGTTGCCACATTACTTGTTAGCATCTTCCATTTACCGCTGTGTTGTTCGTATTTGACCAGTTTGGAGAAAGCCTCACCAATACAAACCTGACCAGCTGGGCGTTTGCGATCACATGAACTTGAAGACGCTTGTACGAATGCGGATGGGTGACATGAATGGAAATGATTCCAGATCGGCGATGTAGTATTTGGTTTCCCAAAAAGGTATTTATATATTATAAACTGTATTTTCCTGCGCTCAAACCTGCCAATCTAAAGGAAATGCCGTGCATGGCGTTTGAGGTAATTAGTGAATTAGCATAAATTTATAGTCTAAATAAAACAATCTGCAATTACTACACTTATTACACTTGTATAGAAAACTTTGTGTTATGCTTGTTATAGAGTGTGTGACGTCACGTGCACTACCGCCGGTGGCAATAGACAACCGCGGTGACAACCGACCATCACGGTGATGCGGTTGTCACGGTGACCGTCACAGGCCTACTGATTATGTTTTTTTTTTCTTCATGAATCCATGGAAAGAAGTAGAAACACTTAAATAACACACGTAAATATCAGATATGATTTACTCGTTTCACTTGTTGAACAGAATCTGTTGCAGGAATGACTCAGTCTGTTCACATCTCTGTGGTCAGTCTGTGGTTAGATCAGTGTGCACAATAATGTGTCTTTGACCTTCATTATGTATGTTTTGATTATACTGTGTTGTAAATAAAATACAAATAATTTAAAAAACCCTTTTTTTCCAATCTCCTCACATTCTCTCTTACCTGCCTCAAAGTCACAGTCACACTGATGGGCCATTAGAGGCCATTAGGGGAGGGCCCTTTGTCTCTCAGGTGAGACTCACTTAAAATTCATGGCCATTGCCACTCCCTCGCACACAAAACATGTCTTGAAAATTTTAAATCAATGTTGTTAATTTTGAAGTAAATATTCTAGCCTACAAGACTGATTACTCAAAAGTCTTATTCAGAACTTTTTAGTGTGGGTTTTATGGCCTTATTTCTGCTACATTTTTTTCCCCAAAACTTACTAACCACGCATAATATTTGGTCAATAGTATATTTTAAGTAGCTCAAATAAGCACAAATATCAGGGCATGTCAAAACATCTCAAGGGCCCCAAAATGACCTCAGACCCCAGAGGGTTAATAAGACAATTGTAGCATTTGGACCAATCAGACACAATTTCTCATTTGATTTAACAAATGAAACTAGTTATTAGATTAACAAATAATCACAGACCCCTCACCCAATACACATTCTTGGGTGCCCCTATGTCTGCAGACGCCTCCAGACCACCCCCGGTGCCATGGCAACCCATCAGATAACATTAGTTGTATTGCTCAAAGGAATGCAAAATGGTCAAGCAACACTCACTTCATATCCACTTTAGGAAAAGGACATTATGCCATAAAATGGACTCT
Organism: Acrossocheilus wenchowensis; assembly: GCA_029620275.1. Classification (NCBI taxonomy): domain Eukaryota; kingdom Metazoa; phylum Chordata; class Actinopteri; order Cypriniformes; family Cyprinidae; genus Acrossocheilus; species Acrossocheilus wenchowensis. The sequence goes on from CM056151.1 coordinate 23,908,532, forward strand.
TCTCTAATTAATTCATAGGAAAACCTTTCTTTGAATGAGCACACATATCATTAAGTCATTGTGTATATTATTACTGTTTTTGTGTATTTTATACTGTTTTATTCATGCTTATAATAGATCAATAGTTAATATCACTCTGACTGTAACATGTTTGGTCTCTATCAATTCGTCTTCGGATAATCTAAGTGAGAGTGAATATTACATGTTGATACCTATGCAACATATCAGTGTCCTAAGAATCTTTAATAGTTTGTATAATAACTTTCAATCCAACCCCTTTTGCAAATTACCATGCTCTCAGACAAAGGGCCATAAACCCCCCAGTATTTCCAAACTCCCGCTTGGAAATTCAGCCTTTCTCATTGGTCAAGCCCATCCTGAGAGGTGTGACTCTTCGCAGACTTTAAAGAGCCCACGCACAGTTCTCTCGCTCTCTCTCTTCTACCAAAAGTGCCCTGGAGACACACTTATCACCTGGGAAACCTCGCGGCTCCCCTTCCGGGGGAGCCCGATCTTCTGGCAATTTTAAGTTCGGTAGCTTTGGCAACTCACTTCGGACTAATCAACCCATGGCTGGAAGGACGAAGCTTTTACTCCTAAAGGAATCCCCCCCCCTGGGAATCTACGCATTATACATGCACCAGGATACTTTACTCAGCACCCACAAAAACCATGCAAGTAACCGCTTGTTAACTATCTAGATGCGCTTCTAGGCTTCGACCCCTTTTAATTAAGGTGGTGTGATTTTCAAATGGTTCAAACCCAGGTTGTAGTTAGCTGATGTTAAAATCCTGCCACACTCTCTCTCACGCTCTCTCTCTCTCTCTCGCTCTCTCTCTCTCTCTCTCTCTCTCTCTCTCTCTCTCTCTCTCTCTCTCTCTCTCTGTGCCTTCCTTGCGTTGGCATCCATGTTTAATGTGTGTATGTCTGTGTCTAGTTCTATGTTACATGTTCCCCTGTAGTGTAGTTTAATAAACATCCATATGTATTCACACTTGGTTGTCTGTGTCTGCTGCTCTCAGAACTAAGTCACTTTAACGTCCGATCTTGCTACAATGCTCGGAGCACTGCTTCGTTAAGAAAATTATTTGTCGTGGCCAGAGGAATAATTTTCCTTAAAGTCAATAGAAGGGTCCGTACTGCGGACGAACTAATCATTCTATTGTACTATTAACACTACAGCTAATTCCTGAAGATGGATATATAATTGATAACCCGTTATGATTTATTATGTTCATCTCATAAAGCAAATATGCTACACAATAAATTATTAAAGTTGATTCTGCTGGTATAAGGAAACAGTTAATATACATATATATATACACATACACACACATACATATACACACACTTACATACATACATATATATATATATCAATGAATTGGCAGATCTACTGGACCAATCAGACAGTCCAGGACTACAATCATTTGACACAGAAGTCAAATATTTACTGTATGCTGACAACTAGCTAATTCCATCTAAAACACTAGAAGGTCTCCAGAACAACCTTGACATTTTAACTAAATACTGCCATGATTGGACTCCAAAAAACTAAGATTATGATATTTCAGAAAAAAAACAGAAATCTAGAACATAAACAAATATTTATGTTAAACAACACCACACTTCAACATACTTTACAATATAATTATCTTGGTCTGATTTTAACTCACACAGTAAATTTCAATTTGGCAATAAAAATATTACTTGTAAAAGCCCGCAGGGTACTGCATGCTAGGGGTGTGCGATATGAGCTAAAATTCATATCATGATATTTTCCACTGTCCAGACGATATTGATATTATATCGCGATATGAGAACAAAAAAAAACGGAATCACATTTTAGTAAACCTTAGTTAAATTACAGGCAAATTATGTATTTTAACCTTATATAACCAGAAAACACACACACACACACACACAAAAAACATGATTTCAAGATCTAAGGCAAGAATAGAATGGTCTGACTTTAGATGTGTGAAATTATGCTACACAAGGCACCTGCACAAAAGAAAAACAGCAAATGGACTGAAAGAACATGCAAATTCACTCTCTGACAGCAGATGGCACTTATGGCCTCAATTTAGCGTTCCTTTGGTTATTGCCATAAATAAAGCTGCCCTGCTCTGCGCTTATGAACACAGAGGTAATGCCGAGTTCACACTGCACGATTTTCAAAGTCATCCGATCACCGTTGTTTTCACACTGCACGACTATCTGGGGTAGCATTCAGTCACTGCTGTGTTCACATTGCACGATAGATCGGCGACAGGAGGTTACACACTGCATGACTTTACAACAGGAAGAATCACCGATAACTCTGTCTGCTCCGCGAACTACAGCCAAACGCACGCGAGAAGTGATAAAAGGTAATAATGCACAATCAATCCGATATTATGGTCTATAAGTCCTCCACGAACACACAATAATTAACAAAGATGACTTGTTAACAAACATACTTCTGCTGGGAAATTTTTATATACACAAATCTAAGTAGCCTATTTGAAAATGAAACCAACGTTTTGTGCATTTTATAATGAGTATTTCTTAAAGCCTATAAATGCCCTCAAAGCTGTAAAACAAACAAACAAACAAAAAAACAATAAAAAGCCCTCAAAGTGATGAAAAAGAAAAAGAAGATAAAAATAAATATTTTGTATATATCAAGATGCTGATTAGACAGCATGATTATTGCACAGGTGTGCCTTAAACTGGTCTTGGGTTGGTGTGGTTACACGTAGTCTGCGGTTGTGAGGCCGGTGGGATGTACTGCCAAATTCTCTGAAACGCCTTTGGAGACTGCTTATGGTAGAGAAATGGACATTCAATTCACGGGCAACAGCTCTGGTGGACATTCCTGCAGTCGGCATGCCAACTGCATGCTCCCTCAAAACTTGCGACATCTGTGGCATTGTGTTGTGTGATAAAACTGCACATTTTAGAGTGGCCTTTTATTGCGGCCAGCCTAAGGCACACCTGTGCAATAATCATGCTTTCTAATCAGCATCTTGATATGCCACACCTGTGAGGTGGATGGATTATCTCGGCAAAGGAGAAGTGCTCACTAACACAGATTTAGACAGATTTGTGAACAATATTTGAGAGAAATAAGCCTTTTGTGTACATAGAAAAAGTCTTAGATCTTTGAGTTCAGCTCATGAAAAATGGGGGCAAAAACAAAAGTGTTGCGTTTATAATTTTGTTCAGTGTATTTACAGGAAAAACCCTAGCCCATTCATCTTCATGTAGCCTACCTGTTCTGTATATTCTAATGCAAAAATGTAGGCATGTTGTTTGTAAATGGCTCACTTTGTAAACCAAAAAAAATAGTCCTCCCTGAACTTCCCGCTGCCCTGTATCTTGCTCTCTCATTGGCTGTAGGTCATAGCCGATGTATTTTTCAGTCAGAACTCATTCACACAGCATGATTTTGAATCGCCAACAACTCTATATATTTAGCATGCTAAATATTTCAAGGGCGTCAGCGATTCCCTCAGATCGCGTCTTTGATAATTCACACAGCGTGATTGTCACTTGCGCTACCTGGTACAGTATTTTCTCTCTTTGTGCCCGTGTTCTGCGTCTCTGGCCTGTGTTAACGGCCGTTTACATACTCAGTAATATTACCACACAAATTACATTTTGGGAAATTATTGTAATCCAGTTTGTGTGCAGTTCCGAAGAGCTGATCGTGTGTTTGGAGCAAAAACTATCCAGTTCTGATTTACGTCTGATCGAGCGGGGCATCTCTCTCTCCCTCTGATGACGCAGTAACGACCGCGGTGAAAAAAAAATCTTTGTCTGTCCATTCAATGAAATCCATGAATATGTAACGGTATCCACAGTATAGCAAAATCCATATCATTGCACAACAGTCACGTTAATAGTGCCCACCCCTACTGCACGCCAACGAACAAAATTATTAAAAATAAACATCCCCATCAGAATTTGGACAAAGATTTTCGATAGTGTCATACTGCCCATTGCCCTGTATGGAAGTGAGTTCTGGGGGCCAACGATTAGCTACAGCCATTAAGATTGGCACAAACACCCTTTAGAAGCTCTGCATGTAGAGTTCTGCAGAAGCATCCTTCATGTGCACAGAAACACACCTAATAACGCCTGCAGAGCAAAGTTAGGTCGTCTTCCCCTAAATCTAATCATTAAAAAAAAAAGTTTTAAAGTTCTGGATCCACTTAAACTCTAGTTCTAAAGATTCTCTTCATTTTAAAGCACTAAAAACAAAAATGAGTGCATCTTTGTGCAATGGTATCAGATCTGACTAACCAATCACTCAATATCACCAACCCTGAAAAACATAGAAGAATCAAAGAAATTATGAATGAAGAGAAGGAGACATACATACAGCATTGGAAAGAACTATGTGTAGTCAATTGTTAACAATTTTCCATCCATTTAGATTACATAGTTTTAACATACATCAATAAACTTAATGTGATTCATATGCATCAGTCATACGTGAATGAAACAGATAAGATTTATGAAATAGTTCACAACAAAGTCCCCACACTGCTCAGTGTTCATGTGTTTCCACACTACAGAGTGTTAAAATAGTGCTGGAGTTAAGGTGATAATTATGTGATGATTGACCATTAACCCTCTGGGGTCGACAAACGCGTATACGCGTTTTGACGCAGATTTTCCTGATAAGGCCGAAATGAGCTTGCATTACTCTGCCATTTTTGATCGTACAGATAAGAGCAATACACCATTCGAATCTGTAAGGGGTCTACTTTTATTTGTATACACTCATAATAACAACTAAACTTTGTGCTTTTGAAGAATAAAGAAAACAAACAGGGAGCGCTCTGTCTTCTCCGTCTCCGCGAACTGTTTTTAAAAACACGTCACTAAAATGAACTGTAACTCAGCGAATACTTCACACAGAGACATGAGAAATATATCTACAGACAGCTAGAAGTGTCTACTTTGACATGAAGCTTATCGAAAACAAACATTCTGTGATGAAGTAATCCGTATGAAACCAACACGATGTTCAATCTTTCCCGTCTGACTCATTATCTCTAATGCGATCCCGCCCTCGCGCTGTTCATATGTAAATAGCCACGTGGTGCGTGAGCGCGTGTAAACGCCCAAAACAAACAAAGAGTGAGAAGAAGCATCGCTGCTACTGTTCGTTTCTGGAAGACGCGCCGAATGAAAGCAGGATTTCCCTCGAAAGAAGAACACGATTTCATCCAGCAGAGGAGATGAGTAAGTAATGTTTCTTTTTTTGCGTTAGTTAACATTTTATTGTGACATAAACTTGAACAGATTTAAACAGTTAGTTGCGTTTTTCCCAAAAGACAACATGATGAATGTTATGCGCCTAAGAATGTTTAGATGTTAATGTTTATTATTAATACTCTGTTCACAAATAGATTTTAATAGGGTGCTAAACAATAATAATTAGTTTGTACTATAAAAAAATGATATTTTATATCTGAGAAAGTACATCATTTTATTGTACAAAGCATGCTCGAGTCTGTGGCTTCAGAATCATGTCATACGCTACTATAAAATCATACATACTAGACTATATGACTACAAAATCATAGTTGGGTCTTTCCCAAACTATAATTCCTGACTACAGTGTTTGAAATAGTGTAAAACATTTTGAATATGAGGGGCAATTCACTGTATTTAAATTTCTTACGGCGCGATGATGTTTTCATGCTCTATATGAAACAATAAAAGAAATATGAGTGTACACTGTAACATTATGAATGCTACGAGTCTAAGTATGTTTAGTAAATGTTTATTATTAATAGCCTACTCTGTTCAGAAATAGATTTTAATAACGTGCTAAACAATAATAATTAGTTTCTCAGATATAAGATTTCTTTCTATTTTTTTATGATAGTACAAAGCATGTGTGAGTCTATGGCTACAATACATATACATACATATATATATATATAATATATATATATATATATATATATATATATATATATATATAATATATATATATATATATATATTACAGATTTTCCTGATATTAACATGCTCACAAATGTTTTTTTTGTTTGTATTTTATTGAATCAGATACCAGCACCAGATGAATCCTGATGTCTCTTCAAACTGTTTTCCTCTGAGAGCGCTGCACCAACATCAGATGTTCAACTATACTGATATTCTATGTTAAAACAAGCTCCTTTTCTACTGATTATGTTTTTTTCTTCTTGAATCCATGGAAAAAAGTAGAAACACTTAAATAAAACACGTAAATATCAGGTATGATTTACTTGTTTCACTTGTTGAACAGAATCTGTTGCAGGAATGACTCAAAGTCTGTTCACATCTCTGTGGTTAGATCAGTGTGCACAATAATGTGTCTTTGACCTTCATTATGTATGTTTTGATTATACTGTGTTGTAAATAAAACACAAATAATTAAAAAAACCCTTTTTTTCAATGTCCTCACATTCTCTCTTACCTGCCTCACAGTCACAGTCACACTGATGGGCCATTAGGGCCCCATAGGGGAGGGCCCTTTGTCTCTCAGGTGAGACTCACTTAATATTCATGGCCATTACCACTCCCTCGCATATAGACCCTCGATCACAAAACATGTCTTGAAAATTTTAAATCAATATATTGTTTTCTGTGAATGAGTAAGCAGAATGATTTTCACATAATTTTGAAGTAAATATTCTAGCCTACAAGACTGATTACTCAAAAGTCTTGTGCAGGACTATTTAGTATGGGTTTTAAGGCCTTATTTCAGCTACATTTTTTTTCCCAAAACTTACTAACCACGCATAATATTTTTTTTCTAAAAAATGCAAACATGTACATCCATCTTGGTCACATATTATTCTAGCACAGTTTGTGCTGAATACAAAAAAAAATACATTTTGGTCAATAGTATGTTTTAAGTAGCTGAAATAAGCAAAAATATCAGGGCATGTCAAAACATCTCAAGGGCCCCAAAATGACCTCGGACCCCAGAGGGTTAATGATGAACACCTGCTGTTAACAAGCAGAATCATGGAAGGAAAAAGAAACACAAGAACTACAACTGACTTCAGCCACAGCCGAAGAATAAATCAACTGAAATAAAAGACGACATTAAGGGTGCTTTCACACTTGGTTCGATTGTCTGATCCGAACCAGAGTTCGTTTGCTCCCCCCTCCCCTGCCCCCACTGGACTGTGTTCATATTATTTTATTTGGGTCTGAACCACAGTTTGTTTGTGTCTTCAAGCCAGCAGCTGTTTGTAATGATGGCGCAGGAGAAGGCAGCAAAATGCATAGTTGCTCTCTTTATTTTTTTATATATTTATGTTTTTGAACCATTGGTTTTGTTTCCAAAGCTTCAGTACATAACGGCACTTATGTCTGTAAGTGCTCTAAAGAACGCTAAAGGCGAACAGAGATGAGATACACAGCTCTCTACTTGCAGCTCGTCAAAAAAGAGAGTGAAACACACACACAAACACACGTTTTTATCAAATAATATGTCATTAATAGTGGTTCACTTCCGTGATTTGGTACGATTGCGTTCACATCAGCAGCGAACCGTACCGGAGTTCACATGAGCCGAACCCCAGACCACCCTTTTTAAGCGAACTCGGGTACGGTTCACGGGTGTACACCAAAATTCGGAAGACAGTGTTCACATCATCCAAACGAACCGAACTCTGACGTCAATCGAACCCGGGTGCGCACCAAAAGTGCTAGTGTGAAAGCACCCTAAATCTCTCAAGATATGATTAAACAACTCCACAAACAGCATCAGACTGACTGTCTCGACCAGCACATTATTGTGAGCGGCAGTTCCAGAACTTACACATTGCCAGAATTTGCTGAGTGGCTGGAAAGGAAGTCTCAGGCCGTTCAGATATCTCGACGGGTAACAAGGCCAGTGCATGAAGAACCCTTTTGGTGAGAACAGAAATCCCTTCCTCACCCTTAAGCCAAGTCAGCCACAATTCTCACAGGCAGTGAACAACCTCAAGCCATCAATTTGCCCTCTAGCTCCTCCACAATCTCTAAAATGGCAGCTGCAGCTAAAAAGCGGGATCACTTTAAGTCCTGTTGCCCCTTCTGCAACAACCATGAACATTATTGACTGACATCCACTTGATTGGCTCTATGACACTCTCTCCTCTCCACCTGTAGCTGGTGTGTGGTGAGCGCACTGGAGCTGTTGTCCTGTGGCTGCCGTCGCATCATCCAAGTGGATGCTGCACACTGGTGGTGGAGAGACCCCTCCACATGATTGTAAAGTGCCTTGGGTGTATTGCAATATACAATAAAGCGCTATATAAATGCCTCATTCATTCATTATCTCAATGTATGTGCAGCTTTTTGCAGGTTGAACCACACTCAAAGAGAAAGCTGGATGAAAAAACACAATAAATGCTGGAGGTGTGGACGAGGCCACAAACCAGACAGCTGTACTCTTAAGAAAGCTTGTTCTACATGCGGGGGGACTCCACTTGCCCATTCTGCATGAAGCTGCAGTTGCTGTGGAGAATCAGAGCAACCGATTCTCAAGTTTACTTAGATAAAGCCAGTCACTCAGGCAGAGTCATGCTGAAAGTAGTCCCAGTGAGACTTCGCAGCAGCAAGAGGTTTCTGGACACTCATGCAGTGTTGGACGACGGGTCTGAAAAAAAAAAAACACTCCTACTACCTGCAGCAGTTAAACATCTGCATTTGGAAGGACCTGAGGAAGTGTTGCCTCCTCGAACAATAAGTTTTAGTTTAGTTTAGTTTAGTCACTTTATTGTCCATGAGTGGAAATTTGTCTTTGGCTTCACCACACAAATACATTTAACATCATCACACAATTTACAAAAAAAAAAAACAAATAATAATAAAATAAATAAATACATAAATAAATAAAAATACCATCACCCCATCTCAAACTCGGATCCCAGTATTTAAAATTCTAACAGCAGTTGGCGCAAATGAGATTTGACACACATTTTTCCTTATTTGAGGATGCCTAAAACGTCTTTTTGATGGTAAAAGCTGAAATTGAATATTCAAGGGATGGGAACAATCTTCAATAATGACCTGTGCATTTTGTTTGACTCTTATTTAATAAGATTTCATTCAGTTGTCTTTGTGGTCGTCCTAGAATTGCACTAGCAATTTTAACTACTCGACCCAGTTTTTGCTTTTGCTTTAACTTGCAATAGTCCATACCACATTATAAACATTGTCATATTAAAACATACAACACTCTCAACAAGATTCTTATAAAATCTCACTCTAAAATGTTGTAACCTCCTAATAAGATGCGATCTCTGCATTGCTTTTTTAAAAACATACTCCACATTATCAGCAAATGTCAATTTACCATCTATAAATGTTCCTAAATATTTAAAACTTCCAACCATCTCTATTTGATGTCCATCAAGTATCAGAGATTCTAACCCTTCAATAAAATCTGATTTAGGTAACACTTTATTTTGATGGTCCCTTTTGAACATTCTGTTGACACCAAGTAATTTTGCAACTACAAGTCAACAAACTCTCATAAGAGTATTAGTAGACTGTCTTCTTCATATCTGCTAACTCTTTATTGTGATGGTCTCTCAACAGATATTCTACTGACTGTAAGTAACTTTGCAAGAACGTGTCAACTTAATCTAACCCTAACCCTAGCAGTCAACTAATACACTACTAACACTCTAATGAGAGTTAGTAAAAATGTAGGTGCAATATTACTTATAGTCAACAGAATGTGTTAACGGGACCATCAAAATAAAGTGAAACCCTGATTTATTCCTACTAATGACCAATTCCTTGGTTTTGTTCACATTTATCTCCAATGAACTCAATTTACACCAATTTTGAAGCAAATTTATAGAACTATAATACCACGCATCTCCCTCTGTTCCAGCTTTACTCAACCGGCCAACAAGTGCCATATTGTCCGCATATTTAAATAAATTAAAATATGAATCCTGGATCTTAAATTCATTTGTATACAATGAGAAAAGTAAGGGTGATAAAATAGTTCCTTGTGGAACTCCTGTATTTACGATGATTGTCTTTGACACCATATCATTAACTACTTTTTGAGGACGATTTAAAAAGGTCGGTCCCACTTTAGATTAGGTGGCCTTAACTACTATGTACTTACATTTAAATTAATAATTTGATACAATGCACTTATTGTGTACATACATGTTTTTACATTGTACTTGTATTTTTAAAAATACCTATACGTACTTACATCTGTAATTAATTTCTGTAATTACATTTATAATTACACTGTCAACTCATCCCTTTCACCTAAACCCACACTTAAACCTACCCACACCACCAAACCTGTCCCTAACCTTACCCGTATCCCACCTCAATAGCAGCAAAAGTGTTTTGCAATACAATATGAACACAATAAGTACATTGTACTTATTTTTTGATGTAAGTACATAGTAGTTAAGGCCACCTAATATAAAGTGTAACCAAAAAGTCTTTAATCCACCAAATAAGATCACCATTCACTCATAAGTTAATTAATCTTTGCAAAAGAATATCAATCCGAATCAAATTAAAAGCTGAGATAAAATCTATAAATATAATCCTAACATAATTTGTAGTCATCTGAATGTGTTCAGCTACAAAATCACATAAGGTTATAACAGCATCATCGGTGCCCCTCTTTCCCCTATAAGCAAACTGAAGGGGGTCCAAATCTTTAACAACACTATTCCAAATATGCCTTGTTAGTACTCGCTCGATACATTTACTCCACATAGATGTTAGAGCAATCGCCTGAAGTCTTTAAACTGATTGGCATTAGATATTTTAGGTACTGGGACAATCTTTGTTTCTTTCCATGAATTTGGAACCACCCTACAATTTAACAGGAGCTGGAACAATCGGGTAAGAACACTAGTTAGTTGGGAAGCACAATCTTTTAACACACAACCCTTTAGCCCATCTGGGCCAGGTGCTTTGTTTGGCTTAATGCTAGCAAGACTGGCTGCTATTTCAAACTCCTTAAGTTTAATAGGCTCATATGCCGGAATATTAAAACATATTCTCTCACATTCGGTAGTACAATCCCCCCATCAAACCTAGTAAAGAAAACATTAAAATCTTCTACAAAATGTGCACCTTGTAAGGAACACACCTGTTTCTTCTTCGCTCTTTCCATAATGTTTTCCATTAAGCTCTTCCCAAGCCTTCTTAGCATTGCCTATATATAACCTATTTTCAATCTTATCCTTATATGTTAGTTTAGCTTTCCTAATTAGACCCCTAAATTCCTTCCTTTTGTCTCCAACTATTTCCTTATCACCATTTAAAAAAGGCAACTTTTTTCTCATTTAAACACATTTTAAGATCTTTAGTAAACCCTAACTTATTTGAATACATTTGAATTGTTTTAGCCTTAACACAATTACTTTGACAAAAACTTATATAAGATGTGATGGTGTCAGTGATCTTCACATGCATCAAAGAACAATTGCCACTCTGTGTCCTCAAAACAGTCTCTAAGTTCTTCTTTGCTCTAATCTGTCCACAGTTGTATCTCTTTAGTCACTGGTTTCTCTTGTTTAAACTTAGCTCGACATTTGGGTAGCAGATGTATAACATTATGATCTGACCTCCCCAAAGGTGGGCGACACACAGCTTTATATCCATCAACTATATTGCCAAAACATTTATCCAATATGTAGCATTTGGACCAATCAGACACAATTTCTCATTTGATTTAACAAATGAAACTAGTTATTAGATTAACAAATAATCACAGACCCCTCAGCCAATACACATTCTTGGGTGCCCCTATGTCTGCAGACGCCGCCAGACCACCCCCGGTGCCATGGCAACCCATCAGACAACACTAGTTTTATTGCTCAGAGGAATGCAAATGGTCGCGCAAGCAACACTCACTTCGTATCCACTTTAGGAAAAGGACATTATGCCATAAAATGGACTCTTCTCTAATTAATTCATAGGAAAACCTTTCTTTGAATGAGCACACATATCATTAATTCATTGTGTATATTATTACTGTTTTTGTGTATTTTATACTGTTTTATTCATGCTTATAATAGATCAATAGTTAATATCACTCTGACTGTAACATGTTTGGTCTCTATCAATCCGTCTTCGGATGATCTAATTGAGAGGGAATATTACATGTTGATAACTATGCAACATATCAGTGTCCTAAGAATCTTTAATAGTTTGTATAATAACTTTCAATCCAACCCCTTTTGCAAATTACCATGCTCTCAGACAAAGGGCCATAAAACCCCCAGTATTTCCAAACTCCCGCTTGGAAATTCAGCCTTTCTCATTGGTCAAGCCCATCCCGAGAGGCGGGACTCTTCGCAGACTTTAAAGAGCCCACGCACAGTTCCCAAACTCTCTCTTCTACCAAAAAGTGCCCTGGAGATCACCTGGGAAACCTCGCGGCTCCCCTTCCGGGGGAGCCCGATCTTCTGGCAATTTTAAGTTCGGTAACTTTGGGAACTCACTTCAGACTAATCATGGCTGGAAGGACGAAGCTTTTACTCCAAAAGGAATCCCCCCCGGGAATCTACGCATTATACATGCACCAGGATACTTTACTCAGCACCCACAAAAACCATGCAAGTAACCGCTTGTTAACTATCTAGATGCGCTTCTAGGCTTCGACCCCTTTTAATTAAGGTGATATGATTTTCTAATGGTTCAAACCCAGGTTTTAGTTAGCTGATGTTAAAATCCTGCCATGCTTCTCTTGCGCGCGAGCGCTCTCTCTCTCTCTCTCTCTCTCTCTATGCCTTCCTTGCGTTGGCATCCATGTTTAATGTGTGTATGTCTGTGTCTAGTTCTATGTTACATGTTCCCCTGTAGTGTAGTTTAATAAACATCCATATGTATTCACACTTGGTTGTCTGTGTCTGCTGCTCTCAGAACTAAGTCACTTTAACGTCCGATCTTGCAACAATGCTCGGAGCACTGCTTCGTTAAGAAAATTATTTGTCGTGGCCAGAGGAATAATTTTCCTTAAAGTCAATAGAAGGGTCCGTACTGCGGACGAACTAATCATTCTATTGTACTATTAATACTACAGCTAATTCCTGAAGATGGATATATAATTGATAACCCGTTATGATTTATTATGTTCATCTCATAAAGCAAATATGCTACAGATGGTGGAGAATGTGGGCAACGTTTTAAACCTAGTTCTGTGAGCAGACTCAGTAACAATTGTGTGTTTCTTATGTGTGTTTATTCAAACCAAGACTACTATTAAACTGCGTCTTTTTGTGAATGAATGTAGGCTACACGCCCACTTTCCGTGCCTTAACAGTTCTCGAGCTTCTCGCTGAGAAACCAGCCACTGTTAATGGCTTAAGTTAACTGTAGTTTATAAATCTGACCCTATAAAACGAAGAAACCTTTTATAGTGTGTCTTAATGCTATTTTAACCGCCCTAAATCGAGCGAAGAAACCCTCTTTTAGCGCGAAGAAGATAGCGAGCGATGTTCCTCGCTTATCTTAAAATTAAGGCCTTATATTATATGTAGCTAGATTGATGCCATTGGTGTTCCGATGCCATACAACTAGACTATTACTCCCGTGGGTTTAACCATTAGCGTAGCTAACTAATACGTGCCCCCTCGCCCGATCACGGAGCAACATTAATCTTACTGCAGGTCAGTGTCGGATTAATGATAACCGGGAGTCTTAAAATCTTGATCAAGTAATTGTTGCAACAACTGCATAAGTCCCATATATCTGGCGAAGAAATCCCAGATCGGCAGCACGTATAAATATATATAAATATATTTTCTATTAAAGTTATGATCTTGGGCGAAGAATCCCCATTTTCAGTTTTGAACAGCATAAGTCCCATATATCTGGCGAAGAAATCCCAGATCGGCAGCGCGTATAAATTTATATAAATATATATATTTTTTTTCCCTTTATATTAAAGTTATGATCTTGGGCGAAGAATCCCCATTTTCAGTTTTGAACAGCATAAGTCCCATATCCAACTAGTAAATGTCAGATCGGCAGTGCATAGAGTTTTAGATGAAATCTATTTGATATTGGGTAAAGAAAATCCCCACTTTCGGGTTTCGTTGTAAACCGCGTAAGTCTCTCCTGAACAGATAAAATCTCTTCAGGACAGCGGCTTAAATTTTAGCTGTGCGGTAAAAAAAAAAAATCTCACTACAGTATTTCATCTGCTTATTGTCGCGTGTCATTGCATTCATATTAATCCACTGATGTGATGCAATTGGTCGATTTAATGGTGTAATGTTTTGCCATTGTCTGTGAAGTGAACGCGCTGTGTAAGTTATGAATGAAGTGTGAACGACAAGTCACGTCTGGCTGAGCGAGAGATTCCCATGCATGTTTACATCTGGCTCAAGTGCTTCGCGCACACCGGTTGTTAAGCGTGCATCGGTTTCTTAGCAACGTCTGACCCCGGAAGGCGATAGCGAGCCCTTTCTGGTTCAAACTCAAGACGGCGCATACGTCACAGACTAATGTAAACAGACCATTGCAGGTAGCCGAAGCTACCACGCTAACGGCCCTTCATGGATAGAGGCTAAAGCACTTACCTCAGCTGTTAGCATCCGACTGACACTTAGAGACAGTGTGTGTAACATGTAACAGTACGCCTACCTCTACAGTTTCTTTCTGTTCCACCTTCTGTTGGGCTATCAATTACTTTGGTCTCCCCCACATGCTTTGGTTGTTTTGTGTATTTTATTTTACTGTTAATTATTTATTTATTTTATTTGGGCTTATTTTATTTCATCTACTCCAGTCTGTAGTTAAGTCTAGCTACACCTATTGAGCAAAATTGAATTTACTTAGATTTTAAATCTATTTAAAACAATTTTCCATTTATTTTCCTACGCAATTAGGACATTTTAACTTTGTTTCAATTTTCAATTTTATTTTGTTACCCTTTTCCTCTCCTTCCTCTATAGGCATAGGTAATGCTCGCCACTGCGGTGCACAATGAGCCTCCAAATCTATTAGTGGCCCACCGTCACACGTCTGATTCCCTTGCTCATTGGCATCAAGCTGCTTCATCCTAGACGCTTAATCTTTCTGTTGTCCCCTCTCAATGTTCCCTGTTAGGTAGCATGCCCCTGGTGCTTGGCAGTAAGCTGACGAGTCATCCATGGGGAATTCTCGGGGACTGGACTCGTCTGCCTGACCTACCCGACATGTACTGGGGGGGGCGCCTCGGATACCTCTGCCCCTGTACTCCGAGTGGCAACACGCAGCACGACATCAGCAATGGGGTACCTCAAGTGTTGTATCAACCATACTGACTGACACATAAGGGCAATTTTGGTTAATTACCCTGTGAAGTTACACGGTGGTCCACCCTTTTGAGAGGAGCGAACTCATCCATAGTTCGAGGCCCAAAAGGGGTCCGTGTAACTTGGGACCCACAGGCGAAACCCAATTTTGGCTGTGCCAGCTATTCGTTGAGCCTCCCTCACTTGAGTGATGCAACATTGTGCCAAAAGGCATTGCTGTTTGAATTGTTGCCACCGGGTGCCATGGGTGCGAGTGATCAGGAGCCCCTGCAGTTGTGTGCTTGGGAGAGTCAAGGGAGACGGCCCAATCACTGGGGCTCACCCGGGTAACCTCAGCTCATCACCAAACCTAACAACACCTAAGATATAGCCATTCACTCAATATGAAACGTGAAGAGGACTAGAGAGCCTCTCTGCTTTAGCGTGCTTGGTCTGTCCAGCTATCTCTCTCATCACCTCCCTAGGCAGTACAAGAGCCCCGCTCCGCAGTCCTTGTCACAGCCCCTAGAGGTGGTAGTAAGCCCTTGATTTCCCACTATTCCTTTCTAAATTTGAACTTGATTTATTTATTTATTTATTTTTTATTTTATTAATTTCGGTTCTGTTTGTTTTGGTTGTTTTGTGGGCCCGGAGACCGAACCTGTTTGAACCATCAGAAAATACTTGGTAATAACGTTGATAAACCAAATAGCCTAAGTCATTAAATGACCCACTAGGTTATCACCCATCAACAGTGTTACCCATAGTTTTCGGGTGCTCACTCACACCAATTATTCACTCCTGCCTTAGCAGCCACGATATGTAAGCGTTTAGTTTGCGTCACTAACTGATCACACCAGTTAATCATGCAACACATAGCCCAAATATTTTAGCTCACTAAATCTGTGCGGACTTGCACTGGTGTTTTGTGTTTTTCCCTCTCCACTTGTGCTCCACCTGTGTCCAGATTATCCGGCTTGGCTAAGCACTGCAACAGACGCCCTCCGGTCTGGGACCACTCCTGATCTACAGCACCTGAGCGAAACAGCTGGATGACAACCTGAACTGGCAGACAGACCATGATCAAACCAGGGCTACAGCCACAGAGAGCCAGCCAGGATCATCGGTGCTCTTGCCTGCAACCACATCATCCAGTTAAAGCCAAGCGAAAGATGCTTCAACCACAAGGAGGCCCGGAGGACCGGGATCGCGTGCAGAACCGCCAGGGCAGCTGGACCAGCAAATGACAGCGGATGAAGAGGACAAGGAGCTACAAGAGGAAGTAGAAAGTTTCAGGATGCCTCTACAAAACCCACACAGACACTGAGCACAGAGAGCAGCTGGAATAGAAGCCAAAGAGGCTCCAGCAGGCTAAAGCTCTCTTAAGTAATGACCCAGGCGAACTGAAACAATGCCTGTGAATGCCACCTGCAAGCTGCCGAGCTGAAATCCAAGTCTCTGCTCAGCGACGAGGCAACTTCAAACGCCAACCAACAAAGCCAAGGCGAACTCAATGTCACAAATGAACTGAAATAGGCTTGAGACCACACGGTGAACAGAAAGGGAAAACACAACACAGAATTTCCCCTGACAAGCAGGCCCAGGCCCACTGTTCACACCTCACTTGCCAGCAACCACAGGTGGGGCAGGGACCCTTCCAGAGCATCACTGCAGATACACACACCGTGTGGCCCCACAGACCCCAACCAACTGGCCTGTAGAAGGCCACCACACTGGCCTGCCTGCAAAACATGAACTTTTATGCTCGAACTCTGCCCCATGTGACCACACGAGACAGCCTATCTGCTCAGGATCACCTCCGGCCTTGAAACACAACATCCTGTACCAGCAGTCTGAAACCGTCAAAGCGGATTACAAAACTTACGAGAAGCCTGCTACAGCCAGCTCTGAGTCTACGGCAGACAACAGATGCATCACATTGTGAGTCACCATTCAAGCGCCATGGTCTTCCCCCGCACAATGACCACCTGACATCTGCGGAACTCAGCCCATATGGCCTACAGACAACACAGCGCTGCCTCCATAAAGACTGGTAAAATCCTGCCTATCCCTGCACAGTACCCAGAACTGACTCTGGAGTGCACACGGGCCAGCAACAGAGATCCTGAGGACATAAAACGTGGCCTCCACAGCAGCGCAAACAGGATATATCAGACTCTCAAAACTCCTTTTAACTGCGAGTGGCATAAGAAACTTACCAGAAAGCCCTCCTACTAAAAGAAACGCGCAGACCTTGTCAAACAGTCTCTCACAACAGAGACATCCATCCTAATGCCAGATGGTCATGGCACCCAAACAGCACATCAGCAGACGGCTGACCGCCCACGACAAGCCAAAATAAACACACGGTCAACTCTCCTGCACCCGACCATCAGCTCCATGAGACCGTACACCCTGTGTACACAACTCCAAATGAACACCGGCCCTCTTTTTCACCAACATGGACCTGTCGTATGGTTTTGAGCCCGAGGGACTTTAAGCATTCAGAGAATTAGCCTCAAGTGGGGGAACGTTCACACTTCCAGCCTGCCAACTCATCTGAAGTGCACAGCCAGGTCTCAGAGATAAGACCTGACATCTCAGTTGGTCGCGAGAACTCAGTCTCAAGGTCAGACCAGCCCACGACCCAGACTCCTCCTGCCTTTACCTCTTGAAAGGCACATCACTGTGATAGATGCTTCATCAGAAAGTCAACACAGTTCCCAACCAGCAGGAAACAGCATGTTGGAAAACAAGGCGAGACTTGGAGTTCTGCTGACACTGGAGTAAATCCAATTTTTATGTCAATTCCAACTCTTGGGCAGACCCCAAGCTGAAGCTCAGGAACAGAACTGAACTCTTAAGGCCCAAAGGTGTGCACGGAACATGCAGCCATACATGCATACAACCTTCTCAGTGATAAAGAGCTGCTGGGTCACATTGACCCTTTGCTGAAAGTGAGACAGCCGAATCTCCGGGCTGAAGGGCAAGAACCCCAGCCACTCCAGCCAGACAGGTCACCTAGACAGACTGTCAGGTCACAGAGGTCACGGGAAAATCTCACAGCCAGCCATGAGGACATGGCCTGAAGCCTCACACGCTTCAAAGCACTCACCGAGCACACACTAGACCTGCCTTCGCAAGCAAGTGCACAAGTTTCCTATGAGACCTTGCAACCCCCTGGAGAAGCCCTGTAAAGTGCAAAAACGTCTGGCCAGACCATACCAGATGTTTACACTGGCAAAAATATGAGACTGCACTACCAGCATACACAAAAGGGGAACGGACAGCAACAGTGTGACACACAGACAGCGTGGCCAAACCCTTAAACACACACCTTCAAGGGGATGGAGGGAACCTGGCCCCACTCTGAGCCACACCCCCTTTTCTAAGAGACATCCTGCACCTGTCGACAATGGCCAGTGCCAAAGCTGCTCTTCACAAGAAGCAACGATGCAGAGCTGATGTCAGCCATGTGGACTCACTCAAGACCACATTACATCATCAAACTCAAATGCCATCTGTACTCTACACCATGCTTGATTTGCCCTCATCCCAAGGAGTTTCATCTTACAGCTGGATTCACCAACTACTGCCTTAGTCCTAATCCACACCAACAACATGGCCAGAACTAAAGGGGGGTTGCCCACTTCAGCAGAACACTGCTCCCACCGGGGCACTAACTACTCAGATGACAAAAGAGCCCAGCTCTGCACTTCACGAATCCTCCAGTGACTCCCAGTCATCACAGTACAAGTGACAGCCATCCTGATAACCCTTTAAATCGCATCAGCTCACAAGAACTGCATCAAAGAACTCCTCAGTTACACAGACTCAAATTATGCCAATCTCAGCTTCGCACGCCACCTCCTTGGCTAGGAAAAAGATGAGTTTGCCATAATGAACAGGAGACCAGTCAAGCACCAACACCTGTACCAGGCGTGCAACAACATCGCAAGTGCATTGCATGGTGAGCTACGGCCTCAACCAAGACCCACCCACCCACCCATGACATGGCAGCCGTAACCACAATGAAACCAACTTTCACCTCCAGGGTACCCACCTCGCAGCCCTGACACTAACTTAAAAGCCCTCAAACTGCGGCATGACGTCACACACATGCTACATGTGCTGAGCAACATTGCATACTGTGTCCCTGATGCCCACTCTGCGCCGAAGCTTGTGGTGACACAGTGACAAAGGGGGGTCAGGTCAATGCATACCCACAACGCACCATGTGCTGGACACCACAGTACCAGAGACACTTATAAGACACTAAAACAAGTGGCACACGGGGCTGGCATAAAGCAAGATGTGGCGGAATATGTCAGAGCATGTCAATTCCAAAACAGCAAGCCTGAACCACAAAGCCCCACTACAATGCACTCCACTTTGGGTTTACAATCACTGAAATGAACCTTAGCTGTTTCACCACATATGGGCCGATAATACCATGCAGATCTGTGTCAGTCCTCACTTTCCAGTCTGCCAGCATGTCACAGAAAGCAAACCCCACAGGAGATGTGAACACCTGACTTAAGAGGCATTACAGAGAGCCTCACCCTAAAGACCACTGAACTTTTAATATTCTGAGTAATAGTCACAATCCAGAAAAGACTCCTGACACACGACTCAAGCCAGAATCACCACCACGGGGAGCTAAACAAGGCCATCAGTTCCTTAAGCTATGCCCTCAAAGCCCAGCTGACACTACGCGACAAGCACAGCACCCATCTGCAAAAGGAACTGATACATGGCCAAAACCCGCATGGACAAACTGGCAGCGAAAGTCCAGGATGGTTTCAGGCATCAGACCACTGAGTTCCTGAGAGAGCTGTTGCACATCTCACGCTTCACAGACAAGCTCGAAATGAAGACTCGGGATAAACTCAAGGTACCAGGTGGAGTGAAACCGGAAACAAAGGAAAAAGTTGAACAGCTCCAAGAAGCCCTTGCAGTTGCTGAAAGTGACCGACAAGAACTAAAGGCTTCCCAGAAAGACATGAGAAGACATCTACAGTCTGCAGAACAGCTACTAGAGGAAGCCAAAACTGACCTTAAAACAAAAGACTCTGAAATAAATGCTCTGGAAGACCACCTGAAAAGGAATTAGAGCCAAGAAAAGCGGAGCCCTCGTCAGCATCACCACCGCTGAGCAGAACGGAGTCCCCCATCCAAGAATTGCTACACACTGGAAGAAGTGAATGGCCGCAAACCAAAGCATCGCCAGCCCTCACCACAGAACTCTTCCCTTCTAGCAAAAGAAGAAAGCCTCTCCATGCAGACCCCGAAACTGCACGAGACGACTCCCAAAGACCGTGACAAACTGGCTAAAACATCCCCAGTTCGACCAAACACTGCAGAAGGCCGAGATATCCAGAAGTGGAAGCTCACGCGACTGACAGAGACAGGTTACACCTCCTCAGACCCACATCCAGTCCTGAGAGTCAACCTGATGCAAAGGTCCATGAACAGGTGCACAGCTGCACGCCCTCAGACCTTCAAACGGAACCACTGGAGAAGAGGGGCCCAGGTGGAGACACTGCGTGACCTGACACAGAAGGCCTTTAACAAGCACAAGGCCTCCACCAAAGGTGTTTGTAAGACCCCACTGAATCTGAACTGCACAAAACAGATGCCAGAAGGCACCCAGCATTGCCACAATGCAAGGCCCTTCTACAAAAAGCCACTAGCCAGCAGAGGAAAGAGCCGTTGCCATGGCAACAGACCCAGGTCCCAGAAAAGCCACTGGCAGGAACCATGGAAAAGGCCATCCTCATCCTGCGAACACCATGGTATGTCCGACGACAGTCCCCCACAACATCCTCCTCCACACCTTTCACACAGGTGCCAAACGGATGTTGCACAAGGACAGCCGGACACGCCTACTTCTGAGTTACAGGAGCTTCTGATACTGGCAGAAGAGCTCCTTGAAATAGACTCAACCGAGGAGTACTGCGAAGGACAAACTTTGACTCCTTGCCTGACGCAACACAGCATCAGACCCCTCCAAGGGAGGAGCATCCCTTAAAACTAGTCGACACCCCAGAAGCAACCAGACAACGTTGGGTTGAGCAACGGCCCACATGCCCGACAGCAAAACCTCTACCAACACAACTCAGGCAAGCTCAAGTCGGTGCCGCCACAAAAGCAAAGCGACACCGCAAACATCAGATTTATGGTAATGTTCCAGCAGAACAGAGGGCTAACAACCACCTGCACTCTCACCAGTGAGAGTCTAACCCGGCTGTTCCACACCACGGGTACCACAGATAGCCTTCTGGCTAACAGCATCAACAACCATCTGACCCGGACCAACCCACTTCGGGATGACAGCTGACACTGCCTCGACATCTGCTGCACCAGCTCGAGGATCCGCACCTTACTACAGCCTACATTTCCATAGCTTTCCACTTGACAGCATCCACCACGGCACCACAACCACTCCTGGAGGCAACCAACAGCCAGAGAGCCACCACTGGCTCCCCGCCATGAGTGGCAGGTGCAAGTCTGATTGTTCTGCATCTTTAACGTCGCTCGTTGTTGTCTAATGGACAGACAACAACGTTCGAAAGAGGGGAATTATGTAGCATTTGGACCAATCAGACACAATTTCTCATTTGATTTAACAAATGAAACTAGTTATTAGATTAACAAATAATCACAGACCCCTCAGCCAATACGCATTCCTGGGTGCCCCTATGTCTGCAGACGCCGCCAGACCACCCCCGGTGCCATGGCAACCCATCAGACAACACTAGTTTTATTGCTCAGAGGAATGCAAATGGTCGCGCAAGCAACACTCACTTCGTATCCACTTTAGGAAAAGGACATTATGCCATAAAATGGACTCTTCTCTAATTAATTCATAGGAAAACCTTTCTTTGAATGAGCACACATATCATTAAGTCATTGTGTATATTATTACTGTTTTTGTGTATTTTATACTGTTTTATTCATGCTTATAATAGATCAATAGTTAATATCACTCTGACTGTAACATGTTTGGTCTCTATCAATCCGTCTTCGGATGATCTAATTGAGAGGGAATATTACATGTTGATAACTATGCAACATATCAGTGTCCTAAGAATCTTTAATAGTTTGTATAATAACTTTCAATCCAACCCCTTTTGCAAATTACCATGCTCTCAGACAAAGGGCCATAAAACCCCCAGTATTTCCAAACTCCCGCTTGGAAATTCAGCCTTTCTCATTGGTCAAGCCCATCCCGAGAGACGGGACTCTTCGCAGACTTTAAAGAGCCCACGCACAGTTCCCAAACTCTCTCTTCTACCAAAAAGTGCCCTGGAGATCACCTGGGAAACCTCGCGGCTCCCCTTCCGGGGGAGCCCGATCTTCTGGCAATTTTAAGTTCGGTAAATTTGGGAACTCACTTCGGACTAATCATGGCTGGAAGGACGAAGCTTTTACTCCAAAAGGAATCCCCCCCGGGAATCTACGCATTATACATGCACCAGGATACTTTACTCAGCACCCACAAAAACCATGCAAGTAACCGCTTGTTAACTATCTAGATGCGCTTCTAGGCTTCGACCCCTTTTAATTAAGGTGATATGATTTTCTAATGGTTCAAACCCAGGTTTTAGTTAGCTGATGTTAAAATCCTGCCATGCTTCTCTTGCGCGCGAGCGCTCTCTCTCTCTCTCTCTCTCTATGCCTTCCTTGCGTTGGCATCCATGTTTAATGTGTGTATGTCTGTGTCTAGTTCTATGTTACATGTTCCCCTGTAGTGTAGTTTAAGAAACATCCATATGTATTCACACTTGGTTGTCTGTGTCTGCTGCTCTCAGAACTAAGTCACTTTAACGTCCGATCTTGCAACAATGCTCGGAGCACTGCTTCGTTAAGAAAATTATTTGTCGTGGCCAGAGGAATAATTTTCCTTAAAGTCAATAGAAGGGTCCGTACTGCGGACGAACTAATCATTCTATTGTACTATTAATACTATAGCTAATTCCTGAAGATGGATATATAATTGATAACCCGTTATGATTTATTATGTTCATCTCATAAAGCAAATATGCTACAAATATGCGTGTTGATCGAGTGGGGCAGTCCACATACTGATGAAGGGTAGGCAAATAGCATGATAAATCACAAAAATTCATCTCTCCAAGAATTAAAATTGGTTGATCAGATGAGCGAGTCAAGGCGTCATTATAACTGTTATTTTGTTTGCAGCTTCTTCGTTATTCGAGCCTGTGGCATATGTTAAAATGACAGTAATCTGTCCAAATTCCCGGGGCAAATAAAAAGGTCTAAAAGACACTGACATGAGTTCATAGTCTGTAGTACATACTTGTTCATTAATCCGAAAATGTGCTGCCCATTTGTTATGCACAAAAAAGCACAAACCTCCTCCCACGGACTTACAAAATGCGACGTTGTCTCTGTCAGCTCTAATCATCGTATAGCCATTTAAAGCAATGTCCTCTATATCTTCTCTTAACCAAGTCTCTGTAAAACATAAAAGATGACTTTGCCTAAAGTCTCTGTCATAGTTGATTTTAGCTGCTAATTCATCCATTTTATTCCTCAAGGAACGTACATTTGATAAGGTGATTGGAACCACCTTAAGTGGTAAGTGGGGTTTAAAACCTCTCCTTTTAGTCCTTGACGGACCCCTACTCTTGATCCTCGTTTCTTAGAAAAACGACTAATCATTTATCCTCGAATTCCTCACTAATTTGTAGCAGTCTTCTGGTAAATCAATTTGTGATTTACAAAATCGAGACTGGGATAAGAGTATCAGAAGCTCCTCCCGCGTGTAGATGAGGACGCCAGTCACCAGACTCGCGCCCGAGCCAGCCACGATCACAAACACGGCCAGGCACATCGCCAACCAAGCCAGAAACCAGCGAGTGTTCATATTCAAAAAGCATAAAAAACAACATAAAAAACAACTGTCGAACAAGACAAAACAAGGAATGGTGACAAATGCATGAAGCACTGGGTCTGCAGCAGAGCCACGCCCTGGAAGTAAGAGACAACCTTGTTCAACTGAGAGGAACCACCATCTCCTTTGAGGTATCAGCTCTGTCACAACTAAGGCCGCATTTACACTCCGTGGTTCAAGTGACCCAATTCCAATTTTTTCCTCCCATGCGGCACAGATCGGATATGGCCCACGACCGTGTAAGCAGGAAAAAAATCACATGGATTCTGATATTCTCAGATCGGTTTCAGGCCTCATTCATATGTGGAAATAAATCAGATATGAATCAGATACGTGCATTTGCGCCTGCCGTGAAAGCGGTCAGATCGGATATTACCCTGTAAATGCGACTCTTACGTCATTGAAAAGTGAGGTTTTTTTAAACATTTCGCGGTACAGACATAACAACAAATGAAACACCTCTAGTTGAGTAGCAGAGTATTAATTTCGTTCGTTTGTTTTAAATAAAAGGCGATCTGACGCTGAAATGTGTTGCTTTTGAAACACGCGGAGTGCTCGTTGCCGCTGTTGTCAGTGATGACAGCTCGTGCACGGACGAGTGCTCCAGTCCCGTTTGTTCCATTGAAACCACAAAATAAAATGCACACAAACATGTCCCTGCCTTTTGATATACAATCACTGATGAAAGTATTTGGTTTTAATGACTAAAAAAAAACACAAAAAAAAAAAAAAACAGACGATGTGACATGCTTAACAATATCTACCACCTGAGTATTATTCCTCTCGCAAGCTTTCAGCGGAGCTGCGTACATCACTGTCCTGAAGATTTTGTACTAGGATATATAATTATTTTGAAGTATAGATGTAACTATTGCATTAAAAACGTTTCTATATGAATTCCATGTCAAATTAAACTGAATGTACTATTCAAATTGATTTGTGATGTCATGTATGCTATTTCTGGCTTGTTTCACCAAGTGCAGTGTAAAATGCACACATCGGATACGGGTCACTTTTAAAAGAAATGTAAGCACGTCGTCCAAAAAATCGGATATAGTCACAAAATTGGAATTGGTCATCAAGACCTGCAGTGTAAATGCAGCCTAAATGTAAAACATCAGATTCAGAATGCTTTCACAGCTGCAGATCTTAATCTCGCTGAGCAGTCTTGTCCAGTGGACGTGCTGAAGAGGAAATACGGACACATCAGGCACATTCCTTTACAAAGCTTCACCAGAACTGGGAACACTTCCCATAACACCCGATGTACTTGTTACATCGCAAGAAGAATGGCATCTATGCTAATATTAGTCTGTTTCTTCATTATTCCGAGATCACCGTAGCCACCCGATCCAGTCTATATCCAGATCAGATGGTCACTGCATTCACCCGGATCCAGTCCGTATCCAGATCAGATGGTGGATGACCTCCTAGAGATGACTTCTACAGAGATAACCTCTAAGACCACGGGAACCAAATGAGTCCTTTTACACAATCTGACTTTGCTGCAGTTGGAATTGAACTGCTGGTTCGTCTGGCCAGAGGAGAACTGGTCCCCCGACTGAGCCTGGTTTCTCCCAAGGTTTTTTTTCTCCATTCTGTCACCAATGGAGTTTTGGTTCCTTGCCGCTGTTGCCTCTGGCTTGCTTAGTTGGGGACACTTAATTTCCAGCGATATCGTCGACTTGATTGCACAGATACTATTTAAACTGAACTGAGCTGGACGATGACATCATTGAATTCAAAAATGAAATGCCTTTAACTGAAAATTGAGTTTAATCTAGTCATTTTACATTATTGACACTATTTTCCTATTTTGATATTGGAAAGTTGCTTTGACACAATCTGTATTGTTAAAAGCGCTATATAAACAAAGGTGATTTGACTTGACCAAAGTACAGCCCCTGCTGCTCATAGGATCAGATTATCCGCAGCTGATCACCCCAAACTGCCCAATTCGTATGGGTCCACTTGGTAGCCCTATAGCAGTACACACACTGCTTGGCTGGACAGTTTGAGGACCAACAACCTTTCTCCAGCAACCCTCAAACATAAGCCCATGCCTCCTCCACACTACATTCCTGTTACAGTTGATGGTGTGAATCGCTACGCTACTCCACTACTGTGAAAGGGGGATGCACCCAAATTTCAGGCATCACCAAACGCCGTCATGGCTCTTTTAAGAGGCACAGAACGCCACCTGACTAAGGACCTGGCAAATGTGTATAACAAGGAGATTCACAAACTTGAGGAGGCAGTTTATGCAGTACGAATAACCAGTGCAGAAGCAGCCAATTCCAGTGAGTCATGAGTTTTGACATAAGGCAGTGGGCTAGCAATGTTCCTGATGTGATTGCTTATCTACCCACCGAAATCAGGGAGCTGTGAACTGTGGTTGTCAGCAAATAAAACTAATCTGCAAGAGTCAGCACTTGGCTTGATGTGGAACTGTTCACAAGACACTTTCAGTTACAAACACAGACCTGTCTCTACAAATGGTGAAACCTCAATGACTACGTTTACATGGACATCAATACTCTGATTAAGACAATACTCTGATTAAGAGTTGTAAGGATGAAAGAACCTGAGATACTTTGATCTCCTGAGAAACAGACAATATAAACATGTACGGGCATCTTCGAGACACCCCACAGAGTGGAGGTGCAGGAAACTTCCTTCCCTTCTGTCCATTTGTTTCTTCTTAAATCCCTTCACCCATCCTTCCTTCTACTCAGTCTGCTCAAAATGGTCAATAGTAGATCGTAATGTTCTACATGAATGCAAGTGATAGTTACAGTCATGTTTGGTATCATTTGAATTGTCTCAGGGCGACTGGTACAATGGTCTCATTCTTACAAGAAGTAAACTAAAAGGTAATACAGATCCTAAGAGTTTAGAGATATTTTGCACACTGTAGAGGGTGGGTCAGTTCCCAGTGTCTTTCATGCAAATTACCATCTGTCCCAAAAGGTGATAACTCTGCTTGATCAATGCAAATTCCAATTGTTAGTTCCTGTCTCCATTTCGGGGGATGTTGGTCTTGGTCTGAGGTACTTAAGGAAATGTTGCAAAAGGATCGGGGCCTTCTGTAGCCGGAATGAGCCCATAGGATGAAGTGTTCCCACACTTCATACTGTGTATTTTTCTCAAGTCAGGTATGGATCTTACTCTTAGATTCATCTGTGAGATTTTGATGTTTTGTATTGATTTGATATCGTTGAATTGGCTGTATAATTAGCATAATACATATTTACCTGACTGATAATAAATTGTTGCATTTGAATTTATTCTGACTTACTCTGAACTTATTTTCTCAAGTAGATTAAGTGAAGGTATATGATTCTACAAATCTGCATCCAGGAATTGTTTGACTTTAGTTAAGTTGTACTCAGTTGCATTAACTGTGGGGGGCTAGTTATAGTACTGGTCATAACCGCTGGTTACTGTCTCAGCTTTAATTAAGTTGTACGTAGTTTGCTAACTATTGGGGGCTAGATATAGGATACTAGCATAACCTCTGATTATTGTTTGAGCTTTAATTAAGTTGTACATAGTTTGCTAACTATTGGGGGCTAGATATAGGATACTAGCATAACCTCTGATTATTGTTTGAGCTTTAATTAAGTTGTACGTAGTTTGCTAACTATTGGGGGCTAGATATAGGATACTAACATAACCTCTGATTATTGTTTGAGCTTTATTCAAGTTGTACGTAGTTATTTTAACTATCGGGGGCTAGGTGAAAATACCAATGAGATATTAACATATTTCATAGTAGGCTATGATTGTCTGAGCTTTAACTAAGTTGTACATAGGTAACTGTAGGGGGCTAAACAGAACTGCTATTTAAAGAATGGTGAGTATGAGAGACCTATTAAATAGTATTAGCCATAACCGCTGACTAATGATTAGACTGGCGAGTTTGTGATTATGAGGTATAAGTACGTCGGCCAGTGTGATATACCCTGGGTGATATAGCTTTCTAATGAATGAGTAAATATAAAGTAAAGAATTAACTAGAATAATCAAATGTCAGAAGAATAATAGGAATAATTAGGGACAGACAAATGACCAATTTGCCTTTCAACCTAAGTTTGAGGTCATAATAAAATGGAGTCAGATTTGAAGTTAACCTAAATTTAATAACTTTGCGCGCTGAAAAGACCGAACACGCAGGAAACCTTCACCCACAATTGGATACCATCCTTGGACCAAATTCGTGGGCCTTACAAAGTGGTGACCCCGACGTGATCTCCCAAGCAAGCGAGTGACGTCTTTTCAGCGCAATATGGAATGCACTGAACAAGAGGTTTGATCATCTCCTTCTCTTTCTCCAGCTGCTGTGGTATGTCAATTCTTATTTGCCTTGTAGAAATATTGAGGGAAAGACAGACACACCCCATATATACCCTTTTGTAGAATGAGCCGGAATGCTCATATTGTTAGACCGGAGACCGGATCCGGTGGGTTGAGAATTAGACAAAACAACTTATCAGGGACATGATAGTGGCAGCGTAGACGAGGAATGACATCCCTAGTTCGGAAATGGAAATATCTCTTTGTTTGCCTAAGCAACAAGAGATGAAATTTAAAATTGGAATACCATCATCCAAATTATATTCTGGTACTCAACAGAGATAAATTAGAACCTAAAATTTTAATCTGCAAACTGCCTTCTCTATTGTTTTATGTGCTTCATTGTAACAAATGAGCAACTTTTTCATGAGAATGAATAAACAGAATAAAAGTCTAAATTTATAAACAATTGGGAAAATAGAAGGAAATTTAAGTTGATACATTTATATATGAAAAGCAAGTTGGGCAAAAGAGTGTGATAATCACAACACATATAAAAGAGCTTCAAATAAAGCTTCATTGAGGTCAAAATTATACCTCAGCTCTTGAGGACTAACTACTACAAAGCAGAACTCCCCTTGACTGCAGTCAAACAATAGATGATAATCTTAAAAATCTAAAACTGATACACAGATTGAAAGTGATGATTTTATAAAACAAATTCCTTTGTTTCTGAGAGTGGCTCAAAGCTGAGTCCGAGAGTACACCCCACTCAGAAGACTCATGTTTTTCTCCCTGTTGCAAGGGAGGTGTTTATGGCCAAATGGTAACACACTATTAAGCACATCACACCTTATATAATGCAAATGGCTACTGGGCATTCATATAGTCTTTAAACAGACTATATTAAACAAACCTTTAAAACCTAAAAATAGTGATTGTGCATTACACCAGCTCTGAGCTTGCACAGCTCCCCAACACCTTTTCATATTCAAATGAATTGACATGAGAATGCAATTTGTGACAACATAGCGCTTGTTGCAAATTGTAAATTTCTCACATAAGTAATGATTTGACCATGTACTCAGCATGTGCCTGCTGTCATTGGATGTTAACAACTACAGAATCCCTCAATGGCTTTAAGCCGGACCTGTTGTTATACTTACAATGTACATGTGTGTACTGCTGCGGCTGCAGGGCCAAATCACCAGAAAATCTTATCCAAAACAAACACATTGACAACTATGTTATTCCAAAGAATCTCCAGAGACCAGAAATAATATTATTTTAATTTATACTCTTTTAATATAATATAATTATATTATAATGTACATTATATTATAACTGCCGAGCATGGCATTATGTGGAGAAAGGTGATAGACTAACCCTTAGAATTATAAATTGTTCCGCTACTCAGTGCCAAAAGGGAGGAGGTGTGTTTTCATTTCAATAGTGTGACACAAGTGATAGCGAACCAATTCATTCTTCGCTGAGGAACACCAACTAAAAATTGAATATGGTCAGAAAGAGTGGTTAGCATTAACATCTAAACATTCAATTTTTAATGCAGGATTTAGTAGCTCTGAATTTTGCACATTACTTCGCTCCTTAACAAAAAAAAAAAAAACATTGATGTGGAAGTATTTTGAGCCAGATCACACCTCATACCCACACTCCTATCCTGGGTCCCTGTTACAGCAGCAAAATCAAAATTACATCACAACTTCCTTACATTTGTTTAGAGAATAATAGCATTTGCAATTAGCCAGGGCTGAATGCAGCCACACAACACCATTTGATCTTCTAAATTTACTAGAAAAATAATGAAAGGGAGGTGTAAAACACTAAATCATCAGACCACAATCCTGGAAGACATTATGTGCCACAGAGATCTGCATGTGTAAACAACACCAAAAACAACAATTGCCAAACAGACAACACCGAAACAGGTGAACACATTACTGCCCACAGATCTGACTGTAATGAGAGCAACTGCAACTAAAGCCATGGACATTGGTCCATTGGAGTTCATGACAATATGGGTGATAAAAACACCAATTAATCTAGAAAATTCCCCCAGCAGAATTGGGGTCTCTAATGCTCATGATACAGCAGACTGTGAAGGCTCAACTGCAAGAGCAGCATCAGGTGTTACACACTCAGACTGCACTAAAACAGCAGCAGTAATTCAGATCTAACCAACGAAACTCAACGAAACTCAGTTTCATGTGACATCTGGAATTAAAATTACAATACATGATGATGATGATGCAGTTAAAGTAATTCCACATGTCTGAACGTGAAACTGATGAGAAGTTCAAAACTAACTGTGGTTATTTGTTTCTGTCTCAGGTTGACCACTGCAATTCCTTGGAGATCAGATACCAGGAAGGCGCCTGGTCCCATCTGCATCGAGCCAGGACAACGGAATTGACAGAATATAACCTGAAATTATGGGAGATGGGTGCGACGACACTTCAAGAGGCCATTCACACCTCACAGTAGAACATAACTATGCAAATATCTACATGGCCTCCCGGATTAGCACCGGAACAAAATTTTTGCAACACAGATTGTTATAGATTAGACTCCGTCCATCTCCCAGACATGAGCACAGAGCACACACCATTGCATCATCACCTCATCTAGACTAACTAGTCTGAACACTACACATCACAGAAGACAATGATAGCTTAGATCCCAAACGTGGTACTCCACTAAAGATCTATTGTCCATCTTCACACTAACAGAACCACATAGCTTCACACGCATAGGACAGTAGAGTAAATCCCATGATGACAATCTAAAGAAAGATTGCTATTTAAAACCATCTGTCAAATCATGGGAAGCACATAATATACATATGCATGGCTACCGCCACAAATAGATGATGTTAAATTATGAACACAGAGACAAATCTGCCATGAAAATTCAAAAGATTGAAACTTTTCTGATTGTTATTGGGATGTTTTGGCAAACCAGAGGGCCCACTGGTTTCCCAACAGATCACTAATAACAGAAACATTATCAAAATGATTAAATATGAAGTGCGGGCACTTCTGTTGATCAGCTACAAAATGTGCAAGTTGACAATGGCAGCGAATGTGACGTAGCTTGCATCACACACACACACACACACACACACACACACACACACACACGCTCTTACAAAGGATCCAGGATCTCCATTCTTGTATAAAACCTAAGCACACTTTAGATCACTACCTTGAAACCTTAGGTGACTTGCATTGGAGAATTATATATATATATATATATATATATATATATATATATATATATATGTCTATACCTTTGTAATTGGGATTGAATATTTAATATTATTATTATTGTCATGTTTTAATGATGCATACCATCTTTATAAATATGTAAGTTACACTGACTTTTTGCTACTTTTCATTTAAGCCACTCAGACCAAGAATTCTTTAATTCCACTACCATTAAAATCCATCAGAGTGGTAGTAAGGAATTGGCTGTTTTAAAATGGGACCACCTCATGAAATGAGACCTCAAAAGACACCTGAGACCCAATGTACCATTCGCACTTGTTGACATAAACCTACCTTCTTTGTTATATGTTCTTATGCCAAATCTCACAGCTTTCTTCCCATTTTCAATGACATCAAGTTCATCATTGTTCAATCGTGGAGTCATTAAGATGCTGTTTAAGAGTCTCACACAAAGCAGTGTGTAACCAGCGAGAACCCTTCACCTGTTGGAGTCTGCCCAGCAATCTGCACAATTGGAGGTGACAAGATTCAACAAAAGAGGCAAGAAAGTCCTAGGGAAGGTGTCACTAGAGACAGAAGTTTCTCCATGATGGAACGACTCGTCAAGCAATAAAAGACCTGGATTGATTCAATGAACTACACATACGGGTTGTTCTCAACCAGACATGTGAAACCCTGAACCCGTTCATCCACCTGCTGAATTCAAGCTACATGCACCTGCTGAGACTGGTGTACACAAAGGCATTTCTAAAGGTTTCTATAGCTGCTAACATTACAAAGACAATTTTCAGTTAATATCTCAAGGATGAATAATCACCTAACAGTGACCCCATCTGATTCATCTGAATGTGACCCACTGGGGTCAAATGGGGGACTGTAAGGATGAAAGAACCTGAGATACTTTGATCTCCTGAGAAACAGACAATATAAACATGTACGGGCATCTTCGAGACACCCCACAGAGTGGAGGTGCAGGAAACTTCCTTCCCTTCTGTCCATTTGTTTCTTCTTAAATCCCTTCACCCATCCTTCCTTCTACTCAGTCTGCTCAAAATGGTCAATAGTAGATTGTAATGTTCTACATGAATGCAAGTGATAGTTACAGTCATGTTTGGAATCATTTGAATTGTCTCAGGGCGACTGGTACAATGGTCTCATTCTTACAAGTAGTAAACTAAAAGGTAATACAGATCCTAAGAGTTTAGAGATATTTTGCACACTGTAGAGGGTGGGTCAGTTCCCAGTGTCTTTCATGCAAATTACCATCTGTCCCAAAAGGTGATAACTCTGCTTGATCAATGCAAATTCCAATTGTTAGTTCCTGTCTCCATTTCGGGGGATGTTGGTCTTGGTCTGAGGTACTTAAGGAAATGTTGCAAAAGGATCGGGGCCTTCTGTAGCCGGAATGAGCCCATAGGATGAAGTGTTCCCACACTTCATACTATGTATTTCAGGTAAGTCAGGTATGCATCTTACTCTTAGATTCATCTGTGAGATTTTGATGTTTTGTATTGATTTGATATCGTTGAATTGGCTGTATAATTAGCATAATACATATTTACCTGACTGATAATAAATTGTTGCATTTGAATTTATTCTGACTTACTCTGAACTTATTTTCTCAAGTAGATTAAGTGAAGGTATATGATTCTACAAATCTGCGTCCAGGAATTGTTTGACTTTAGTTAAGTTGTACTCAGTTGCATTAACTGTGGGGGGCTAGTTATAGTACTGGTCATAACCGCTGGTTACTGTCTCAGCTTTAATTAAGTTGTACGTAGTTTGCTAACTATTGGGGGCTAGATATAGGATACTAGCATAACCTCTGATTATTGTTTGAGCTTTAATTAAGTTGTACATAGTTTGCTAACTATTGGGGGCTAGATATAGGATACTAGCATAACCTCTGATTATTGTTTGAGCTTTAATTAAGTTGTACGTAGTTTGCTAACTATTGGGGGCTAGATATAGGATACTAGCATAACCTCTGATTTTTGTTTGAGCTTTATTCAAGTTGTACGTAGTTATTTTAACTATCGGGGGCTAGGTGAAAATACCAATGAGATATTAACATATTTCATAGTAGGCTACTAGCATAACCGCTGATTATTGTCTCAACTATAGTTAAGTTGTACGTGGTTATATAACTATCGGGGCTAGACAAACGGTGCTAGCATAACCGCTGATTATTGTCTGAGCTTTAACTAAGTTGTACATAGGTAACTGTAGGGGGCTAAACAGAACTGCTATTTAAAGAATGGTGAGTATGAGAGACCTATTAAATAGTATTACCCATAACCGCTGACTAATGATTAGACTGGTGAGTTTGTGATTATGGGGTATAAGTACGTCGGCCGGTGTGATATACCCTGGGTGATATAGCTTTCTAATGAATGAGTAAATATAAAGTAAAGAATTAACTAGAATAATCAAATGTCAGAAGAATAATAGGAATAATTAGGGACAGACAAATGACCAATTTGCCTTTCAACCTAAGTTTGAGGTCATAATAAAATGGAGTCAGATTTGAAGTTAACCTAAATTTAATAACTTTGCGTGCTGAAAAGACCGAACACGCAGGAAACCTTCACCCACGATTGGATACCGTCCTTGGACCAAATGCGTGGGCCTTACAGAGACTACCATGTAAACAGAGATTTTTTTATTACCTTAATCCGGCTAAAGTCTAGGGCTGGTCCGAATACCATTTTTTGAACTTCGAAGCTTCGGTAGTAATCAACACTGAATATTCAAAGTTTCGGAGGGAGGGGGCTGAACATATTCTGCTCTCTAATAAAGGCAGGAATCTCTGTGTGTCTGTCTGTTTGCAACCATTCATCCAATCGTCTTCATGCATGGCAGGTGTGTTGCTGCGGACCCAAGGGAGTGCAGTTTGGCATTTTGGTGCAATATAATGTGAAATGCAACACGTTCAAAATTAATAAACTTTTAATAAACTACAGAACCGCACGAGCCGGAAGTGGCGTGCCTCATGCGGGCAGGGCTTATATGCCCCGAGAACAGACACTGCACTAGTAATAATATGCAAATAAATAAATCATTAGAATTAGGGTTGCAAAGGGGCGGAAAATTTCCGTTAAATTTCCAGAAGTTTTCCGGAAACTTTCTATGGGAACTTCGTCTGGGGAACTTTGGAAATATTCCAAATTTGAAACTTACCAGGAATTTATGGGAATTTACGGGATTTTTTGGGAATTTTGGGGAATTTATGGGAATTAATTGGAAATTTATAAAACTGAATCATATATGCAACAGAAAACCACTATTTTAAATTGTAATACCGGCAATACTGACCCCAAACTTTTGAATGGTAGTGTATTCTTAAAGGATTTCTATTTTAAATAAGTGTGTTTAAAAAAAAAAAAAAAAAAAAACTCTATTCATGAAAGAATCCTGTCACAGGTAATAATAATTGCAGCACAACTGTTTCCCAAATTGATAATGCATATTAGAATGCTGAAGAATCATGTGACACTGAAGACTGTAGCTTTGATCACAGAAATACATTATATTTTAAAGTATATTGCAACAGAAAACCACTATTTTAAATTGTAATACCGGCAATACTGCACAATATCACTGTTTTTTTCTTCTGTTTTTGATTAAATAGAAGGCTTGATGATATGCAATGTTTAAAACATTAAAAATAGTAATGTGTCCAAACTTTTGACCAGTACTGGACTTCTGTATGATAACAGAAAACTTGCTAGCAGAAGGAGCATCAAAGCTTGAGCTATACAGCACATAGCCTACCTCATAAACTGTCTAGCTACTGTATAAACACTTTTTGGTATTTACTAGTTAAACGTGAATCCCACAGATCAAATATATTTAGAATATCAAAACTTAGATGGAGTCTTTGGGCTCAAATGCAGAAAGTGCGGCTTCAGAGAAAATGGAGGGGAATCCCCCTCTTAGGTGACTAGAGAGGATTGTGTGTGGGGGAGGGTCATTTTTAGACTTTTGTTTTATTATTATCATCTCACCTAAATGTTTGTTCAGTCAGTGTATTTGTTTTTACTATGGTATAGCCTAATTTAGTTGCACAGTATATTACACACAGCACAAGAAAGTTTTAAATTTTTTGTAATATTCATGTAATTTATATGAATACTTGCCAAGATGGACATTTTGATATTTTGTGTGCAGGATTTAAGAAATTATCTGTGCATGTAATGGTAGATAAGCACAGTGCATGTAGGGGGCGTGGCCTCGATAGCCCCGCAGTAAGCAGTGTGCTGTGTGCGATTGAGCAATGTGTAGAGTAGAAATTAAACAAATTGCATTAAATCTGGTTGTTTTAACCAAGATTATGCTGCAAGTGTTTGTTCTCAACTACATTTAAGTTCCCAGTTCCTGCAATTTAGCAAATTTCCAGTTTATTCCCATATATTCCCGTTAATTCCCATATATTCAGGTTAATTCCCATGGAAAGTTTCCAGTCTTGAAAATTCCCGGAATTTTGCAACCCTAATTAGAATCAGTGTGTCAGATTTGTAAGAGTTGAATGAGGTCTGATCTGGAGTGTTGTGGTTCCGAAGTATTGTAAGGAGGTAAAAAATATTCTAGGGAGATGTAGTCTGTGAGCAAATTTTTCCAATGCATTATGTGAATAGTGTTTTTCGGGATTTCCAGTTCAAGAAGATAGTTTTCTTGGCGATGGCTAAAGCTACGAGGAGTATCCTTTTGTTTGTTATTTCCTGATTGAGAGTTGATAGATCACCCAGTAGACAGAGTAAGGGGATAATGGGATGCGGCAGTCCAGGAGGCAGGATAGGGATTCAGTGACATCTTTCCAAAAGTGTTTAATGGGTGGGCAGTGCCATGTCATGTGGCATGTATATATGTGTCCGGAGAATTTTGTGAGCAGTGCGAGCAGGTTTCTGATGTGAATTCCATTTTAAACAGCCTTTCCCCAGTGTAGTGTGTTCTATGAAGAGTCTTATACTGTATGAGCTGAAGGTTGGCGTTTTTAGTCATGGAATAAATATTTTTACAGATTTGAGTCCAGAAATCGGTTTCAGGAGCAATAGAAAGGTCTTCTTCCCATTTGATTGTTAGTAAAGTTATGGATTTATTTGAATTGGTTATAATTTTGTATATTTTGGAAAGTAATTTTTTCGGGTAGAATATATTAACTAAATCTGCTACTGCAGAAGGAAGGTGAGGATTGATGGTTCTGGTGTTGATTTTAGATGAAACAGTTGTAAATAATTCAAGAATTGATTGCTCCCGATACCATACTCCTGGACTAAGTAGGAAAATTAAACCAGTTTCTTAGACTGAAAAATGTGATTAATATGTGTGATGCCCTTTTCTGCCCATTTATGGAAACTGAGTGTTTTTTTGTTGCATGTGAAGTCAGGATTGTTCCAGAGTGGGGTGAGGTTAGATGGAGCCTGATTGGAGTTTGTGATTTGGTGATATTTCCACCAGGCTGTCAGAGCCGAAGCTATTATAAAGGCTTTGAAGCATGGGTGGGGTTTAATTGACTGACTGATAAATGGGATGTCTGATATGCGCAAGTTTTTGCAGAGTGATTGTTCTATATCTAGCCATATGATGTCTGACTGAGTGGGTTGAGTCCATTTATATGTATTGAAGTTGGTTTGCTAGTGAGTAATGGTAAAAATGTGGGGCTTCTAAGCCTCCTAAAGATTTGGGTTTTTGTAAAGTGCTTAATTTAATCCGTGGTGGTTTATTTTTCCAGTAGAATCGGGTGATGATGGAGTCTAAAGATTTGAACCAAGTGAGTAGGATGGGTTGGGATCATTGAGAATAAGTCATTTATTTTAGGGAGTACTGTCATTTTGATTATAGCTATTCTGCCCTGGATGGAAAGTGGTAAATTGAGCCATCGGGGAAGTTCATCTTCTAATGTTTACAGTAAAGGAATGAAGTTGAGTCCAGTCAGCTCTGACAGCCTGGAGGAAACCTTAACGCCTAAATAAGTGATGTGACCTGTTCACAGAGGAATGGGTGATATCTGGGTGACCACATCCCATTTGGTTTGATGTAGTGGAAGAATTGAGGATTTATTCCAATTTATTGCATAATCTGAGATTATAGAGTATGAATCAATGGTTTTAGTTATTTCTTGCAGAGATGATTGAGGATTTTGCAAAAAAAGTAAAATGTCATCAGCATATAAACTAATCTTATATTGTGCTTGGGGTGTGTGGATTCCTCTGATGAGTGGGTTCTGGCGGATGGCTGCTGCTAAGGGTTCAATGAAGATGGTGAATAAAGAAGGAGAGAGTGGGCATCCTTGCCTAGTCCCCCTGTGCAGTGTGAAGCTTTGTGATGTTAGTCCATTGGTGGTGACTGTGGCAGAAGGTATTGTGTATAAAATCTTGATCCAATTAATAAATGACTCCCCAAAGCCAAATTTTTGTAATGTGGTGAATAAAAAGTTCCAGTTGACTCTGTCGAAAGCTTTTTCTGCATCTAAAGTGACTATAATGGTGTTTTCCTGTTGTAGTGATGAATAATGGATTAAATCGTATAGTCTGCATGTGTTGTTGGATGCAAACGGGCTGGTCTGGGTGGATTATGAATGGGATATTTTTTTTTCAATTCTATGTGCAAGAACTTTACTGTTGTCTACGTTGATGAGAGATATAGGACTGTAGTTTGACGGAAGGGTTGGATCTTTATTAGGTTTGGGGATGAGTGAAATAGTGGCTGTGTTCATGTGTACTGGTAATCCTGAGTTTTCTTTTATTTCTGTTATTGCACTGATGAATAATAGAGATAAAATAGACCAGAAGTGTTTATAGAACTCAGCAGGGAAGCCATAGGGTCCTGGTGCTTTATTGTTAGGCATTCGGCTCAGGGCGATATGAAGTTCTTTTTCTGTGATTGATTTGTCCAGTGCGCTGATTTGTTTTGTGTTAAGTTAAGTTTCGGAAAATGAATTAACATCCTCTTGTCTTGTGTTATTATCAGATGAATAAGGTTCATCATAAAAGTTTCGGAATATTGTATTTATTTCTTGTGGAGAGTTGGTAGGGTTCCCTGTTGAGTCCTTAATAGTTGCAATTGTTAGTTTTTCTCCATTTCTTTTAATTTGATTGGCCAAATATTTACTGGATTTATTGCTGTGGTGGTAGGTTTCTTGACGGAGTCCATGAATTAGAAATTGAGTTCTTTTATTGATGATTTCGTTTAGCAGGAATTTTTGTTTTCTTAGTTCATTATATATTACATCTGTTGGGTTATTTGCATGTAATATTTCAAGTTCTTTTATTTTTTCTTCTAGTCTAATTTCTTCTTGTTTTTCTGTTTTCTTTTTATGGACTGAGAATGATATGATTTTACTTTCTTAGTACTGCTTTACTTATTTCCAA